>JAOTNS010000452.1:0-135358 GCA_028476615.1 Culter alburnus | reverse complement strand
CAGCTCATAGATGTACAGCGACAGCAGTTTCAGCCCGCTTTCTGTCAACAAAAACAATATTGGAAAAAAAACACACATGCCACAGTGATTATAAAGTGTTTTCACACCAACTCAGTTCCAAATGTATTTTCCCCATTCATCATCTCCATAGGGTCTTCAATAAAGAGTCATAAACCAAACAAAGCATCTAAAATTGGATCTATGATATCATTAGTGAGTGAATGAAACTACTCTTCCCTGAAGAACTGCATGTGACATCACTGAACCACAAACAACTGTGCCATACAAAACTACTGACTTCATGGTCATTGATTTCAAATACGTACACTACCGTTCAAACGCTTGGGTTAAGATTTTTTTTAAAGAATTTTTTTTTTCCACAACGATGCATTAAATTGATGACACATGACGGTAAAGACATTTAAAGTTACGAAAGAGTTCTATTTCAAATAAATGCTGTTCTTTTGATCTTTCTATTCATCAAAGAATCCTGAAAAAGTATCACAAAAATATTGAGCAGCACAACCGTTTTCAACATTGATAAGAAATCATCATATTAGAATGATTCTGAAGGATCATGTGACACTGAAGACTGGAGTAATGATGCTGAAAATTCAGCTTTGATCACAGGAATAAATTACATTTTAAAATACATTACAATATAAAACAGTTATTTTAAATTGTAATAATATTTCGCAACATTACAGTTTTTCCTGTATTTTTGATCAAATAACGTGGATTTTACCCCCCGGAATGTGATTTTTACTGGGGGAGCCCCCTGAAACGCGACTGGGCTAGATTTGAGAAGCAATTGTGTGGGTTTTGCTGTGAAAACCATGCAACCCTGCTTTAGAGTCTAAGGTGACAAACTTTACTATATGACTCGCAGTGCTTCATGGGTGTGGATCTTTCCCAGAGCTTTCCTCTTCCATGGTAAGTTTTTCCCAGCGACTGTTCTTATTGGTGCGTGGCTTTTCAGGATTATGGGTAGTGAAGTTCATCACCAGGTAGTGTTGTCAAAAGTACCGGTACTTCGGTACCAAGTCGGTACTGAAATTATGAAAATGTGACGATACCAGCATTTCTGTAGTACCGGTAGTACCGAGAATCCGGGTATATTCGGTACCCACTGATAGGACTGTGGCAGTATTTACGTGAATATGACACGAGTGAAGCACAAAGCTGTTTACAGAAGAAATAATAGGTTAGAAATTAAATGTGACATCGCAGCCATGGAAACATTTTGGTTCATGCCGAATGAGAGAGGTACGTGAGTCCATACATTTAAGCTTCGTATTCTGTTTTCCGAATCGCGATCTGGTCACCTGATTAGCAGAGAATTTAACAATATTCCATTAGTTATTCCACTGAACATGGAATCTGTTTCTTTTCCCAAATCTTCACTCACGCAGGGGATTATAAACGTTTCTTTCTTTCGTTCGCATTTAGGCCTATTATAGGCTATTCGCATTCTTTACTGTGGTAAAGTTATTATCACCGTAAGGCAGAAACCTTTTTGCTTGCACGTCAATTTCTATTTAACACAGTTTGCGCTTGTTATTAGACTTTATATGGCGCGTCAAGTTTATTTGTATAGCGCGATTCACACACCGGTGATTTTTACTTTCGCTTTGTCTGGCAGCGCATAATCAAACATAGCCTGAATGTCTGAAGATAAAACTCGCTCTTCAGACCTTTTACAACAAGTGTCAGTTGCTTGTAACATCAGGAGATAACATGAAGATATTATTAAAGAGAAATGGTCTCTATCCTGCTCGTGTCTCACATCCCTCTTAAAGCGTAGAGCGGTAGGTTATATTGAAGACTATAATAACGGACTTTGGCTATATGACGCATCTTTGTGTGGAAATAAAAAACCGAATGCTTTTGAAATAATATTTAGCTTTCTTATATTTAGGTTACCATTATTTACCTATATTTATTTCAGTTTTACAGGCTGTAGTGTGTTGTTTCATTGACGAAATAGCTAAATAAACACGCACGTCTGTTACCCTGTTGAAAAACGAGCATATGCTGGTAAGGTAGGTTTTGAAGCTGGTATGCTGTTTGAGCTGGTTTATGCTGGTCCAGGACCAGTTTAGGACCAGTACTTGACCAGCATACAGCTTCAAAACCTACCTTACCAGCATATGCTGGTTTTTTAAACAGTACAAAATGGATGTTTGAGCATTTATTTATTTATTTTTTTTAATATTTCAAAATTTATTTCATTGAGGTAGCCTATATATATATACATACACACACACACACACACACACACTCCAAATCATATTTAATGTTTTTAAAATAGGCTATATAAAATAGTAAAATAGTTCCAACAGATTTTGCTGTGGTACCGAGAACCGTAAAATTTTCATGGTATCGGTACCGACTACTGGAATTTTGGTACCGTGACAACACTATCACCAGGACAACTAAATTAAGTTTAGTTAGGGTGCGTTCACACTTGTAATGTTTTGTTTGATTAAAACGAACTCTGGTGCGATTGCTCTGTTAGTGTGGTTCATTTGAACATGTGTGAACGCTGCCATCCGAACCCTGGTGTGTACCAAGACCACTGAAAAGATGGGTCTCGGCCCGCTTCTAAATGAAAAAAATCTAACTGTACCCTTCTGCACAGTCGGTTCGGCACGCACTTGCACCGCGGTTCATTTCATATCTGTCGATGCATACACATCTATAAATATGGTTTGTAGAAAATAAATAAAACAGACAGACAGAGTTAGGCTAATGTGTGTTCTCTTTCAAACATTCGCTCAGTATCTCACAAAGGGAACGCCTCTGGGCGTGACAGATCCTGGAAGCACCAATTACACCACGTCTGTCAGTTGACAGACCAATCACGACAGTGATGTGGGAGTCCCTGCTCCCTAATATATACCGCTGCCGTTGGTCCTTCCTTCATTCTCGATCTCTTCCCCGTGAAGATCAAATTGGAAGCTATCCTTCAGCAGGACCTGTCTTAATAGTTGCTTAACTGTTCTGAGACTAGCCGTCAAGGTACGTCGCCGAACGCAGCTGTTTTGCTAGCGGGTCTTTTTCACTGTAGCAGTGATTATTTGCTTCGGTTATACTAAGAAAATTAACGCGTTACGGCGAATTCTCTTAGATATTCGTGGTGAATTTATTATTTTAGTATGGCAACTGCTAATTCTACAAGCAGCGGACCGAAATCGGAGGCCTCACGCCCGTGCGCGTGCGGGTCAATGATATCAGGCAAGGATCCTCATCCTTTATGCATCGTATGCCTGGGGGTGAGACACGCTCAGGCAGCCCTCGCGAACCCCGAATGCTGTCCACACTGTTTCTCTTCCCGTCAAGGGTGCTAGAGAGAAGAGCGCGTCGCGGCCGCCATAAAGGAGACCCCTGCCTTTCTCCGCCGCCCGCGGAAGAAACTAATCCGCCCCCTGCGTCGTGCAGTTGGGGCGAATTTATGGATGAAGTCTCTCCCGACCTACCTCCCATTTTCGGATCCTTTACTAATGTAAGGGAGGAAGACGATGATGACGACGAAGCCATCGCTCGTCTGTTAGAGGAGGACGGGGAGGAGGATGACGACGCGATCCTCCCGCCAAATCTCTCCCGGCCGGGCAGCGCGTTAAGCGAAGGGTCACCCTCCCCAGCTCAGACGGAGCTCGACCTGCTCGAAATGTGCCGGAGGGCGGCGGCAAAACTCTCCATAGAGTGGCCGTCGCAGCAGACAGGCCAGGGGACGGAGAGGGATCTCTATGACGGCAAGAGACTACCGTCACGTGCCCAACCTGTTAAGCAGCTCATTCCAGCGGTCCCAGCCTGCGTTTCAGAAATGAAACGTTTCTGGGATAAACCCTTTTCACACAGGGTTCCTGTAAAAGGTTTTTCGAGGCTGGATGTTGATAACATGGAGGAGTTAGGGATGTCAAATCCCCTCATGTTGAGCTTTCAGTAGCTCACCATCTTAACCCCAACCGCAGAGCAGCCTTTTCCTCTGCTTCAGCTTCTCTGCCAGGACGCACTGAACGCTTAACAGCCTCAGTATTTCAGAATTTATCGTTCTTCTGCACTGGCAGTGAGGGCTCTTAATGCCACCTCTCTCCTCACTGCTTATCAAGCAGAGCTTATGGAGGAGATGGGGAGACAGATGGATGCTGGGACACCAAACCCAGCCCTGTGGGAAGAGATCTGCGTTATTGCAGATCTCAACCTGAGAACCTCCAGGGGCGCGGTCCAGAGCTGTGGTCGCAGCATGGGCCTGGCCGTGGTGGGTGAGCGGGCTCTCTGGCTGGGGCTGTCAGGGCTGTCAGACAGAGAGAAGGTGGACTTCTTGGACGCTCCAGTTGAGCCCAAAGCCCTTTTCGGGGCATCGGTCACTGCAATGCGTCAAAAGTGTGATCTGAGGAAACAGGAAGGTGAGGCGTTCCAACTTGCCTTCCTCGCAGACCCCTGCTCGTACTTCTCAGCCACCACGCTCCGGGTTTGAAGCTCCCCACAGGAGTGGTCATTCAGCCTTCAGAGGCCCTAGACCATCTCAACCTCAGCAGGTTGAGCCACAATCCAAACCGGCTCAGCCGAGGGGAAAACCTTCTTTTGCGGCAGCTGCAGCTAGACACCGGCCAGCAAACCCTCAGGGAGGGAAGAAACGGCGAGCGACCTAACACGTCATCGCATCCAGAACAAAAGGATGAACAACAGCACTCCCGGAGTATCTTTTTTGTTTTTCCTCAAAGAGAGTGGTCAATTTTTCCCCCTCCCGCCAAGAAAAGGCGTTGGACTTGGGAATCGTTCACAGGAAAAAGTTCTCTAATGACCAGTTCAGTTGTGAAGTTGGCACCAGTTCCCCCAGTGCCCCCACACAAAATTTCCCCTCCCTCCACCCACGGGGTTTCAACAGAGGGCAGAGGGCTGTTCTCACAAAAACATGTTTGGTGTGAAAATAATAAACTCATTCCCTGTGCATCCAGGCAGTGGGCCGAGGGCACAGCAACGTTTGAAAAGAAAAACACACACAAAAACAAAATTGTTCAGATCAGAACTGCAGTCCCCAGCTCCGCTAGATGGCGCCACCCGCCACTAGTGAACGAGAGCGCGCTCGGTCCACTCTCTGCTCACGCAGAGAGATGGCGCGCATGCGCAGTTCACCCTGGGTTTTCTCCACAATAAGCCGGGGTTATCGTCTGCAATTTGCTGTAAAACCTCCACTTTTCAACAGTGTGTTAATGTCAACAGCACAAGGGGAGTCAGCTCAGATTTTAGAGGAAGAAATAACCTCTTTATTGAACAAAAGAGCAATTCGAGTTGTGCCGCCAGAGGACAGCCACCACGGCTTTTACTCACGGTACTTCGTCATTCCCAAAAAAGGAGGGGGTCTCCGTCCCATTCTGGATTTACGGAACCTCAACAAACACCTCAGGAAATACAATTTCAAAATGTTGACCTTAAAGGTGTTGTCAAAAATTATTCGTCCCAAAGACTGGCTGACATCAGTCGATTTGAAGGACGCATATTTTCACATAAGCATCTATCCAGCACACAGAAAATTCCTCAGGTTTGCCTATCGGGACACAGCGTACGAATTTTGACAGTACCGTTTGGTCTGTCTCTCGCACCGAGAATTTTTACAAAATGTGTGGAAGCGGCGCTCACACCGCTGAGGATGATGGGTCTGAGAGTGTCAGCATATTTGGACGATCTGCTGCTCTGCGCGCCGTCGCGGCATCAGGCAGAGAGAGAGACAAAAATGCTCGTGTCTCACCTGGAGAGCCTAGGCTTCAGGATAAACGAGACGAAAAGCAGCTTAGTGCCCACACAAGAGATAATTTACCTGGGTCTCAGACTGAACTCAGACCTGTATCAAGCTTTTCTGTCGGAGGAGCGCATCAAGTCAATTCGCGGCTGTTTGTCCCTTTTTCAGAAAGGAAACAAAGTTCAATTCAGACTGTGTTTACGTCTTCTGGGTCTGATGGCCTCGACAGTTTCAATCATTCCTCTGGGACTGTTGCGAATGAGGGATTTCCAGCTGGACAGCGGCACAGCGTTTGTGTCCAAAACGCCACCTAAACCGCAAAGTGATAGTAACATCACTTTGCATGCGCGCTCTCCATCACTGGAGAGATCGGGCTTTTCTCGAGTCAGGGACTCCGCTGGGAGCAGTTTCTATGAGAAAGGTGGTCACAACGGATGCGTCGCTCACAGGTTGGGGTGCTGTGTGCGAGGGAAGAATAGCGAAAGGGAAATGGCCTGTCTCGCTACAGAACGCACACATAAACTTCCTGGAACTGTTAACGGTTTTCTAGCATTGAAACATTTTGTGCAGTTTCTAAAGAACCACCACGTTTGATCAGATCAGACAACACAACGGCAGTGGCATACATAAATCGCCAGGGTGGCACACGCTCCCCTCAGCTTCACAGTCTGGCACAGAAACTGATCGTGTGGGGCGTGAAGCATTTTCATTCACTACGGGCAACGCATGTTCCGGGAATAATGAATGTGGGAGCGGATCTCCTGTCCAGAGGAAATCCGCTGTATGGAGAATGGACTCTCCACCCTCAGGTAGTGAGCCAGTTGTGGGAGAGGTTCGGCCGAGCTGCCGTAGATCTCTTCGCCTCGCACGAAAACACTCATTGCCCTCTATTCTTCTCTCTGGCGAGAGACGGTGCACATGGGTGGATGCTCTGGCACACCCATGGCCAAACGCACTACTTTACGCGTTTCCTCCACTGAGTCTGATCATACCAACATTACAAAGAGTAAGGGAATGCGGTCACTCAGTTATACTAATTGCCCCAAATTGGCCAGGGAAGTTGTGGCTGACGGAGATAATTCAGCTTCTATGCGGCCAGCCCTGGCCGCTCCCGTTGCGCAGGGACCTCCTCTCTCAAGCGCGCGGAGAGATTTTTCACCCAGACCCGAACAAAGTGGCACTTTGGGCCTGGCCCGTGAGAGGTTAAACTTGAGTGTTACGGGTTTGCCTGTGAGGGTGATTGAGACTATCCAGAATGCACGAGCAGCTTCAACGCGCTCTGTATATGATCGGAAGTGGAGAGTGTTTGAGCAATGGTGCGCTAGCAGACACATCGTCCCTTTTCTCTGTTCTGTCGCGGATATGTTATGTTTTCTGCAGGAACTTTTGGATAAGGACAGAGCCTTTTCAACCGTTAAGGTTTATCTCGCCGCAATTTCTGCGTGTCATGTGGGGATTGACAAAAATACTATAGGTCAACACCCGCTTGTTTGCAGGTTTATGAGAGGCGCGCGGCGTTTGCACAGGGTTTCAAAGCCACTGATTCCGCCGTGGGAGCTGTCTGTGGTCCTTAATGCACTATCTCAGCCCCCTTTTGAGCCTATAGACAGTATTGAATTAAAGCTCCTTTCGCTAAAGGCTGCTTTATTACTGGCTCTTTCGACCGCGAAACGGGTTAGTGAACTTCACGCTTTATCGGTTCATAACTCCTGTATGCAGTTCGCTACGGATTACTCGAGAGTAACTCTGAAAACTAATCCAGCGTTTGTACCTAAGGTGAGCGAGTCAGCTCTCGCTTGTAAACAGGTGGATTTACTGGCTTTCCATCCGCAGCCTTTTTCCTCGCCAGAGGATGAGCGGCTTCATTGCCTGTGCCCTGTCCGTGCGTTGCGTCACTATGTGGACAGAACGAAAGCACTAAGGAACAGTAATCAATTATTTGTTTCTTGGGCTGATTCTCATAAGGGTAAACCTATTTCACGTCAGCGCCTGTCCCACTGGGTAGTGGAAGCTATTATAGTAAGTTATAATAGCATGGGTCTCTGTCCTCCGGAGGGGCTGAAGGCTCATTCTACCAGAGGTATGGCCACCTCATGGGCATTGTTTAAGGGCGTTTCAGTTCAGGACATTTGTGCAGCAGCAAGTTGGGCATCGCCTCACACATTTGTCCGATTTTATAGACTGGATGTCACTGACCATCGCTGGCCCATTCCGTCCTAAGTAAAAAAAAAAAAAAAAAAAAAAAAAACCTTTCTTTAGAGGTGTTTTTTAACTTTTTGTTCACATATATCCCTGTTCTATTGGTGAATAGTTACGGGTATTGTGTTATGTCATAGCTTACATCACAGAGTTGGTTGACATGCCTGCTTCAGACAGCATATCTGCAATACGGGAGTGGTCTATATCCCTTTGTGAGATACTGAGCGAATGTTTGAAAGAGAACTTTAGGTTACTTACGTAACCCCGGTTCTCTGATAACATGAGTGAAGTATCTCACCGCACGTCCCTCCTTGCAGTGCACGGAGAAGAGATATGCTAAGAATGAAGTAGGGACCAACGGCAGCGGTATATATTAGGGAGCAGGGACTCCCACATCACTGTCGTGATTGGTCTGTCAACTGACAGACGTGGTGTAATTGGTGCTTCCAGGATCTGTCACGCCCAGAGGCGTTCCCTTTGTGAGATACTTCACTCATGTTATCAGAGAACCGGGGTTACGTAAGTAACCTAAAGTTTCTGTCAATGGATACACATTCTGGCTTCCCCTAAACTTTGTTCAATGCGAGTGCATATACTCTATATGACCAGTCATTTCGCCGGGTGTTGATAGCGCGCGAGCGCAGGTGAGATCTGAACAGCACACGTTGCTATCTGCATTTAAATAAACTCAATTAAACCTCGCCAATTTAAACAGTGAAAGGCGAGAAAGATAACTTATGCACGCACTGTGAGAAGATTTGTGCACTCATCCGAAGCGCGCACGGAGAAGCGCGTGTACTGAGGTCTCTTTCAAGTCTTGTGCTTGAACAGACAAATTAACACAAAATGATGTCAACATGCCCGCCTTGGCAAGTATCCTAGCAAGCATAGTCGGTTATGTCTTAAGTGAATTTATACGCTCGAGAAAGAACGCATGTGTTCAGTATCAGTGTACTGATCCGTGTATTATGTCTTAAAGAGACAGTGTTTAATGTTAATCAAATGTTTAATGTTTTTAATGTTAAATGTTAATCAAACAACAAAAGACAAGGAAATCACTCATTGCTCATGACTGAATAGTAACTTAATAATTAATAATAATTTATCTTCATTTAATTTATACAGTGAAGATTAAATGCAATGTTGTTTTACATTTTATTAGCTTATTTATTCAATTTCGTACCTGCAAACTGGACACATGAAAAACCTGAAAAGCTTTATTTATTTCTTTAGTATCTTTGCTTTACTGTATTTATTTGTGCCATTCGATTATTTGTTCATATTTTCTTTATTTTTATTTGACAATAGTAATTTTTTACCTGAACATAGCACATACCGAACCGTGAGCCTAAAACCGTGATACAAACCAAACCGTGAGTAATCTGAACAGCTGCACCCCTACTGAAAATGTTGTTTTCAGTCCACTTCTTTGGTGGGCACCAGGGCTCAAGTGGCAGCGTTTACACTTATTCAAATTAGGACTGTTCAACGATAATCATGATTATCGTGTACAAAATAAGAGTCCGTGTTTACTTAATATTTGTGTTTGTTTTGTGTATAATTATTATAAAATAAAAGTGCGTATCATATGCACGCGAAAAACTGCGTACCATAAGCACGCCAAAACTCATTTTGGCATATATATTCTACGAGATTACAAACTCGTACTATTGATACGCATTTTCGTGTGATCGGGCTCTTAAAACCCTCTTTCGCTCTTAAAACCCTCTCTCTTTCCTTTTTTTTACAGCTTTGGGAATTTTCCATAACACCACAGCACAACTTCCTTTGCAAAAGTTCCTTTCAATTTAAAAGTCTCTAGTGACTGACTGACTCATTCTCCTGTAAAGTGTTGCCGCCATCTAATGGCGTATTAATGTAACTTTCACTCAATCCATATTACTTACTAATGGACATATTTATATAAAATAATATTTATTGAACAACAAATAAGCACAATTGTACAGTTCAGTCAAACATAAAGCACTAGTTATTTAAAAAAAAAAAAAAAAAACTATAGGTCACCATTTACGCTGGTATGTGGGTTTTACAAATATTTAACGAATGAAGAGGATTTTAAAAGAGCTTGTGACAAAACCTCCTAACTCCATTGGATCCTAAAACTGTCAATCAAACCTCATTAATCCGCCTCACCTCGTGAATGAAGTGCACACGCAGTTTGGGCATCTCCTCTATGCAATGCAAAGGTGAATAAAGATCTGATGTTTGAAAAAAAAAAAAAAATTGTAAAGCGTTTTCTTTACTCAAAAACCATGTTTATAAGTTTAATGTTTTACATATTTGAAGAGCGGAGAAGAGTCTTCGTCTGATATGTCCCGTCTAGTTGTAGCCATATGCTATATAAGGATGTAACGTAACGTTATTATTATCAAATTTAACATAGCACAATTCGACTTGCTCTGGAACAAATAATAGATTAATAAGACCAAAGATTGCCCGTTTTATGTACTCAAATTGAATTATGTCTCATGTTTAACCACTATAAGAGCCAGCGGTAAGTCCCTGAAGCACTGGCCGAGATGAAGCTGTTCTCGGCAGTTACAGAAGCACTGAACGGCCGCTGACGGCCTGGAGCTCGCATCTCCGAAAACGTCAAAACAAATGGTAAAATAGGCGCTGTTATTAAATATGAGTCACATATTTCAGGTCTAAACAACTACATTCTCGTCTAAAAAAACTATTAAAACTACAGTTCGTGGTACAAGTAGTAGTATTTGTAAAAATTACGGTTGATTTGCTCGGCCGCCATGACGGTCACTTCAAGCGGAGTGATACAAACGGTGAAAAGGCAGTAGGAGTGCTGTTATCACTGAAATATCGCATGGCTATCAGCCAATCAGATTCGAGAACCAGACAGAACTGTTGTATAAATAGTTTTAAATAAATAAAAATTGTTTAAATTGTTTAAATTGTTTATAAATAGTTTTAATAGTTTTTTTAGACGAGAATGTAGTTGTTTAGACCTGAAATATGTGACTCATATTTAATAACAGAGCCTATTTTACCATTTGTTTTTGACGTTTTCGGAGATGCGAGCTCCAGGCCGTCAGCGGCCGTTCAGTGCTTCTGTAACCGCCGAGAACAGCTTCATCTCGGCCAGTGCTTCAGGGACTTACCGCTGGCTCTTATAGTGGTTAAACATGAGACATAATTCAATTTGAGTACATAGAACGGGCAATCTTTGGTCTTATTAATCTATTATTTGTTCCAGAGCAAATCAAATCGAATTGTGCTATATTAAATTTGATAATAAACGTTACGTTACATCCTTATATAGCACATTGGCTACAACTAGACGGGACATATCACACTCTTCTCCGCTCTTCAAATACGTAAAACATTAAACTTTATAAACATATGGTTTTTTGAGTAAAGAAAACGCTTTACAATTTTTTTTTTCAAACATCAGATCTTTATTTACCTTTGCATTGCACAGAGGAGATGTCCAAACTGCGTGCGCACTTCATTCAGGAGGTGAGGCGGATTAATGAGGCTTGATTGACAGTTTTAGGATCCAATAGAGTTAGGAGGTTTTGTCACAAGCTCTTTAAAATCCTTTTCATTCGTTAAATATTTGTAAAACCCACATACAAGCGTAAATGGTGACCTTTTTTTTTTTTAATAACTAGTGCTTTATGTTTGACTGAACTGTACAATTGTGCTTATTTGTTGTTCTAAATATTATTGTTAATAAATATGATTTTATATAAATATGTCCATTAAGTAATATGGATTGAGTGAACATTACATTAATACGCCATTAGATGGCGGCAACACTTTACAGGAGAATGAGTCAGTGAAGCACAAGAGACTTTTAAATTTAAAGGAACTTTTGCAAAAGGAAGTTGTTTTAGCTCTGTGGTGTAATGGATTTTATGGAAAATTCCCAAAGTGTAAAAAAGGACAAATACAAAGATCGCTTTCCTCAGCGGACATTCAAACGGACTTGTATAAAGGATATAATATTATGGACATCGACTTGAAGAATGAATGTAATGCAATATATCAGACACAGGTAATAGCCTACTCTCTCTCTCTCGCGCTCTCTCTCTCTCTCTCTCATACTGTGCAAAATTCAATGTGTTTCAATGAAGCGACTCAACGTTCCTTCGTTACTAGTTCTAAAGTGACGTTTTAGAATTAGTAACGGAGGCTTGGTCCAACTGACAACCTGAGATTTGAATCCGTGGCGGAAGGAAGTAGTGCTGCACAAAAGAGGGTTTTAAAGACACTCCGTTGTTGTTCTTATTTATTTACACACTCGTGCCGTCGAACTGTTGTATAAACGCAATATCACACTCGTAGCCTTGCGATATGGCTGTATATCAGCACGCTGTGATTACCTTCTCATTCGCGCTTGAATGTTTCAAATCTGGCGAAATACATTTTTTTTTTTTTTTTACTTTTTACAATTATCTCATATAGCCTAGCCGTTTTTAATAGGATAGACAGTTGAAGGAACCCAACCTTGTTTTTAGAAAAATGTTAGGCTACCTTATTAAAAAGTACTGCTCTTAACAGACCGGTGTTTTAAATCACTAGTGCAGTGTCCGTTCTCAAAGCATATAAGGTGCACTGCTTCCAGCTAGTTTATTTCGCCGTTCTGTAGTTTATTAAAAGCTTATTAATTCTGAAAGTGTTGCATGTCCATATTGCGCCAAATGCGACACTGCACTCCCTTGGGTCCGCAGCAACACACCCGCCACGTGTGAAGTCGATTAGAATGGTTCTTGACATTATCAAAATGCAAACATACAGATACAGTAGACACAGAGATTCCTACTGTAACAGTGTATTATTTGTGTAAACGAACAAAACGTTGTGCTTTTGTAAAATAAAAACAAACAGGATGCGCTTTCTGCCGTCTCAGTCTCTGTGAACTGGAGCACGTCACAAAAATGAACTGAAACTCAGTGTATACTTGCCTCACAGACATGAGAGAAATACATTTATAGAAAGCTTGAAATGTCTACTTTTAAACGAACAAGTTCAGATAAAAAAGAATTACTCCCTGCTTATGTAATCCATAAGAAAGGAGCATTTCTCTCTAAAGGCGCGTTCACTATACTGTGAAGATGGTGAGTCAGCATCATCTTCATCTTTGCAGCCAACACTGACTCAGAAAACACTAGTTTAGTAATAAATAATTAAAATGCAATTTTAAAAGATATATATATATATAAGGCTCATTATTGTTTAGTAGTTATTCCCCCGGTATATTTAAATTATTAAATTAATATAAATATGCATTTAGTCGTCTAATGGCTTAAATGAATGACTACTAGTAGAGTAGAAAAATCTTGGGGGCAGCTCAAGTGCCCTTAACACACCTTAATCCTGAAACCTAAATGCTACAAAAAATATATTTCTCTGCACAGGAAATGACTGGGATTAACTGTTGTGCTCTATGGCTGTAGCCTCACCTTGCTTGGCGCCATCATCTGTGTTTGCAGGCAAGCAGGTTCTTAACACCGTCTGGTGGGTGTCATTCGAAAAACCGCCACGTGCCTCTAGCAAATGAACCATGACTCTAGAGAACAGCTGAAGGGAGTCCACTGTTGAGGGATGCTCTTGTGCTGTGTGGTGATATAATCTTAGAAAGTGCTTTCTCGTGTCTTCATCAGACAGCACAGCGTCTACCATAGCTGTACGCGGCAGTATGATGCTATTCACCCATTTTAAAACGGCCAAGGTGCTGCTGTCATCATACGGACTCTCTGTCAATGTCTTAAGGGCCCACTTGAGAATTAAACATGCAGTTGCGACGTCTACATTGCTTGAATCAGGTCTATCTATGGGCTCCCAATGGATGAGGATGTTTCTAAGAAGTGGTTTACACTCGTCCAGCAAGGCCTGTTCCAGTTTTTCCCCTTGTCCATCTACAGTTTCTGTCTGTTTTTCCATTCGGAATTGAGCGTGCTTTGCTGAGTGGCATTTTCCTTGCCCTTTCTCTCTTCCAGAGCCTGAATAAACACATGGAATGTTTAGTTAGGAACAAGAATGTGTCAAAACATGTGATCTGTGTGTCTAACATTCATCTAGTTTCCACAAGGCCAAGGACTGCCCATGTACACTACCGTTCAAACGTCTGAGGTTGCTAAACTGTTTTTGTAAGAAATCTCTTAAGCTCACCAAGGCTACATGTGTTTAATTAATAATACAGTAATAATGTGAAATATTATTACAAAGTAAAAATAACTTGATTTACTTATTCCTGTGATCAAAGCTGAATTTTCAGCATCATTACTCCAGTCTTCAGTGTCACATGATTCTTCAGAAATCACTCTAATATGATGATTTGATGCTCAGGTTAAAAAACAGTTGTGCTGCTTAATATTTCTGTGAAAACTTTGATATTTTTTTTCCAGGATTTTCTGATAATTAGAAAGAACATTGGAATAAAAATATTGTATATTATAAATGTCTTTACTGTCACTTTTGATCAATTTATTGTGTACTTGCTGCAGAACAGTATTCATTTCTTTCAGAAAACCCAAACTTTTGAACGGTAGTGTATCTGCCTGCATCCAGTGAATATGGATGAGGAATAGAAAAAGAAAAAAAAGCACAAACAAAGATTACAGTGAGATACTCACAATGGAAATAAACAGCCATTTTTGTAGGATTTAAAAGCAGACAGCCTTTGATTTTATAAAAGCACTTGTGGCACACTTGGACTTGACGCGGCGCTGCACAGACCGATCAGCGTATGACATCTAATCGCTCTCTCTGTACTTCGATGTCATACACCGATCGGTCTGCAGCGCCGCGTCAAGTCCAACAAGCCTAATGATTCAATGGATCCTTCATAAAGAGAGCCATTCACTTCACTCCTGAATGAATCAGCCGTTTGAATGAAATGACTCAATGACTTAATCATAAAACATTCATTTAAGACAAGAATGCATATTTTATCTCCCTCATCTGAACTTAAATGAGCAGCCTGCAACTGCAATAGTAAAGCGCAGACATTTCAAAATAAGAGTCCTTGTGTATTTCGGGCTTGTTTATAATTAAAAGTCAAGCATTATATAAGGTTTTTTTTGGTATTTTGGTTACACAAACTATTTAAAGGTGCAGGATGTAATAATTTTGTCCGCTAGAGGTCACTAGAGGCCTATTCAAAACAAAGGCGTAGCTTGATGACACCGAGTTTGAGCGCAGAATCATGGGACATGTGGTCTTCACCTCAACGGATGGTGCAAAAGAATAGGGATAGGACTCGGGAAGAAATCACGTTCATGGATGTGATTATTAACGTTACTGTAGTATGAAGCAGAGCAGGAGTGAGTGTTGTGGAGCTGAACGAGGAGCTGGAGCGATTGATCAACACACGCCTCACGAGCAGCGGGACTTTTATTATGACACAGTCGCCGGCGCCGCTTCTGCTTTTCCGGTCATGAGTATGAGGTAACGCAGCTCTGTTTATCATATTAGATACATTTGAGTGTGTTGAAAATGATGTTATAACGTTACTCTGAGCGTTCACTCAGCGGCTGCTGTGAGACACTGTTACACACTGCAGTAAGATAGATCGATTTTACAATATCATATTAAATGCTGGATGGCTTGTGTTGATAAATGGCATGCAATTCATTTTAAAACGTATTGTATGATTGAGAAAAAAGACTAAACGTGTTGAGCTATATAACAATAATTCGTTTTCTGTCTATTAATTTATCAAAACAGATGTTCCCTTGTCTATTAAAACATGTAAATATATTAAAGTGTCTTTGGTGTTTCCATGGTTTCTACAAAATAAACCGGAAACCGAGGGTAACGCGGGTATGATGCAATTGACAGGCGACTCCTCACACATCCCGTAGCCTTGGTTAAAATTGCAATTTTCTCACGATTTACAAATAGTTGGAAACATTTGGGATATTGTAAGTACTCAAGTGAACAAAATATATAACACTGGCCTAGTGGTTTTTGGATATTTTACTGCAAAAATTCTTACATATTGCACCTTTAATTTAATTTCCATTTAATTCATAGTAAACTATTGTAGCTTCTGTCTGTGATTTCCCATCACAGAAAGGAAAGACTAGAACATTATTTGACACATTATTCAATATATAGATTTTACTAGTTTCAGGGTTATTGTAGTTAATTAAAGCCATAAAAAAATCTTAATTACTTGAAATAAAATAAACGTTAACTAAAATTAAAAAAGTAATTATATAAAAAACTTAATTTTATTTTATCTAGTTCTCAAGCTTTATCTTAACCTGATGTACTAACTAAAACAGAAATAAAAAAATAAAAAAACTATATAGACATTTAAAAACTATAAGACAAACAAAAAACATTACTAAAAATTTGACTAAAATTACAACGAAAGCAGAAATACGAAAATATTAAAATAAAATTATAATTACCTCAATAATACTAAAATGACACAAATTCTGTTTTTTTACAGTGTATATTTTTCTTTGCTCCCCAAAATCTTCTAAATGCATTTCTAATTTTTCAACTTAGAAGCACATGTGCTTCTTGGGAAAAAAAGTATGCATCAAACCCTGACAAGGACTGAATTGACCTATCAGGTTAATAGATGATTTCAGAGTATATAATAGGTTTGGACATTTTAGAGAAATGCTTATTAATGAATTTCAATTTAACTAAACTCATTAGATCTTTGTCAACTAAATCTACTGTAAATTTAGTTGACTAAAACTAAAACTAAAACAATTCAGATTCTAAAACTAAAACTAAAACAATTCAGATAAATATATTTAAAAAAAAAAAAAAACTAAAAATTCCATTAATGTCAGCCACAAAAATGCATGGCCATGGCTTTTTATCGCTAATTTTCCACTGTGTCTCTTTAGTAAATCCTAACAGTAGTTTTTAACACAAACAGAGAGTTTGCGCTGGCGTCAGCTGTTAGTAAATCTGGCCCTTAGGCATTTCTCAAAAAGTCTCAAAAAAAAAAAAAGAAAGTCATAGAGATTTGGAATGACAATGACTGAGTAAACAATGACAGATTTTTTTTATTTTGGGGTGAACTAACCCTTTACAGGAATATCCCTTATGTTGTTTAGACTCTTACCCGTCATCTCTTTGACTTTGTGTTTGTTGATGAGCGTCTGAAGAGCAGACAGCAGCGAGGCGTCACGGGCCAGTGTTGCCCAGCGCTGCAGGAGACCGAGGACTTCAGAGCACGACAGTTTCTGTGGGTGTAGCGTCAGCCAGCCTGCCTCTTGGTGAGCATTCAGAGCTGTCCCACGATGCAACAGTACAGAGTAGAGTGTGTGCAGGACTGCCTTCAGCTGAGGTGCGCTCACACCACTCCTGATCATGAACAGAGAAA
Organism: Culter alburnus; assembly: GCA_028476615.1. Lineage (NCBI taxonomy): Eukaryota > Metazoa > Chordata > Actinopteri > Cypriniformes > Xenocyprididae > Culter > Culter alburnus. Next base: position 118,079 of record JAOTNS010000452.1, on the reverse strand, counting down.
AAGTAAATAGTTCATTATTAAATAAATATATTTTTCTGACAAAAACACATCACTTCACTTCAGAAGGCATTTATTAACCCCCTGGAGTCGTATGGATTACTTTTATGATGGATGGATGTGCTTTTTTGGGCTTCAAAATCTCATCCTCTATTCACTCCCATTATAAAGCTTGGAAGAGTCTGAATATTTTTAAATATATCTCCGATTGTGTTCGTCTGAAAGAAGACAGTCATATACACCTATATGTATGGCTTGAGGGTGAGTAAAGCTTGGGATAATTTTCATTTTTGGGTGAACTAACCCTTTAATGTAATATAACATTGTAAGCTGACTTTATGGAAATAAATAAAACAGTGGTCATATCATGCATTTTTTGAGCCTGAAATCACAGACGTTGAGCCTGAAATCACAGACGTTTCATCTTTTACGGTCTTACCCCAGATGTCTGATGACTGTGATCAGCGTGCACAGGAACTCATTGATGATCGGCAGAGGAAGACATTTGCCTGAAGCCTGTGGCAGCTCTGATGTAGAGCTGTTTGCTTCTGGTTTACGCTCTTTTTTACCCAAATTAGTGAACCACAGAGCATGAAGCAACTCGATGAGTGAACTCAACAGCGTACCGTCAACATTCCTACAGGAGACAAATGTAATCAGTTTCTAAAGTCACCCCACAAAGTAATGACGCTTGAAGCACATGCCAATGTTCAAATTATGAACTTTATTAAAAACCCACCCCTCACCTCTTTTCAATCATCTGTAATATCCATGTTAGGACTCCATGCTCTTTGGTGAGGACATAAGCTGCTCTGTTGCAATGAGCCGTCTGCCGCAAAACATTTATTATCTGAATCTGGAACAGCAGAGCAGAAAATTGTCAAATCAACAGTTTTCCAGAGAATCCATGCCATATTATAACTATCTGTGACAATTAGAAAACTTGGGCTTTTCACACTTAAAAAAGTAGTTAACCCTGGGTCATTCAAAACCCCAGGTAAATGATATCCTGTCTTACTTTGCTTGACGTCTCACACTGCTCATTTTACCCGGGTTAACAATTAATCCTGGGTATTCATGAACTGACTTTCACACTGTACATTACTACACCCTGGGTTAACATCCTTATTTGCATATATGTGGTGTCATTGTCATCGATTGGACAAACGCTGCGTGCAATACGTTAACACATTGCACTGCATGCCAAATTTCAAGTCGATCCGACTAATGGTTGCATAGTTACAGCTATTTTCATGTTTTTTTCGTGTTATAGTGCCACCTAGTGGCCAATCAGCGCAATTTTTATCATGACCAAAGATTTAGCCTCTACACATATGTACTGAGTTTAGTGCAAATATCTCATTTCGTTCTCGAGTTATAGCCATTTTAGTAAAATTGGCTCCGCCCACATTGCACGTTTTCGCCCCTTAGCAACCATGAATCAAAATTTCAACTTTTTTTAAATAATTATTGATATTCAGACTCCAGACAACATTTCTGAACTGGTTTGGTTCCGATCAGGCGAAAAACCTAGGACTAGTTTGCAAAAGTTTGCGGGAACCCTGATTGTTGTTTTGCTCGCTAGCACCACATTTTAACAAACACAGAGACCAAATGAGCACCTGAGAGGCCTGGTCAGAGAGCGACGTGCTGCAGAAGCCCAGCAGGGTCTGATAGATGCCTTGCTTCTCACAGAGCTCGTAGCAGAGCTTATCCCGGACACCTTCCTCCAGAATGCTCAAACCCCACTCACGCTCCATTTTGTGCTGGACAGAGAAACAGAAACATGTTTATTTGAACAGTCATGCTTCAAACTATAGTACATTTTTGAATGCATGCTATATTACCAAGCATATTTGTCACCCATGAGTTATTTACTACACAGCCAAAAGTGTCTAATAGTAGCATTCGGCGTGTCACGTGATCTCTGATGTTTCATTACCTCCAGATCAAAGCTGTAGAAGAGTTTGAAGAAGTCAGGGACTCTCTTGAGGTCCAGAAACTGAGTTCCCAGAAGAAATCTGCTCACCACCATGTACATGTGTTCCTCTGCAGAGGGAAAAAGGCAAACTTCAACTGAATCGATATCTCTCATTACATGTTAACATGTGAAGTAGCACTCCATGAACACACTCACCAGGTCTCAAGATTTGCTGAGCAACTTTAGCAATGTAGGTCACGTGTACAAAAGGAACCTGAAGGTTTTGCTTTTGGATCCCGTTCTTGACAGTGTCGAGCAAGTACAGTAGCTGGATATTAAATAAAAACATAAATATTATAATATAATATACCTTTCAAAAATTCAAAAGTTGGGAGATTTAGCATTTATTTGATACAATAAAATACATTAAATAATAAAGTGATTGTGAACACTGTAATATTGTGAAATATTATTACAATTTAAAATAACTATTTTTTACTTTATTATATTTTAAAATTTATTCCAGTGATGGGAAAGCTGAATTTTCAGCAGATTCAATCTTCAGTGTCACATGATCCTTCAAAATTCACTCTAATATGCTGATTTAGTGCTCAAGAAAATGTTCTTACCATCATCAAGGTTATATTATTTATTTATTTATTTATTTATTTATTTATTTTTACAGGATTTTTGAAAAATACAAAATTTAAAAGAACAGCATTTATTTGAAATAGAAATCTTTTGTAATAAATGTTTTTACTATAAATTTTTAAATAATTTAATGGTTTACTCACTGAATAAAATATTTATTTCTAAAATCTTACTAAACTCAAACTTTTTAAGGGTATATTATATAAAAAAATTAGTGTCAAATTGTATTAATATTTCCCATTATTTATTACACAACTTACAACACTGAAAGCAAAGTATGAAATTGCATAAAATATGATAAAGTACAGAAATCGAATCTTTAAATAAATCTTACTAACAGTGATATTTCACACTGGTAAACAGTAGCGCTTCTCTACCTGTCTCTTCTCTCTGAATCGCGCGCCCTCCAGGTGCTGATAAAAGGATCCCAGCACTTGGTACGCCGCGGCCCTCACTTTAGGGTCAGAGCTGCTCAGGGCCGCCACTGTGACACCCAAAGCATGACTGGAAACAAACTTCTGGCAGTCTACCGCACACTCTGATGAGAGAGAGACGGATAACGGCACAAGTTAACAAATGGAAATAAACCATAAAAATGTGTGACCTTGAAAAAGCAGGCTTGCATCTGATTAAATAAATATTTTAACATTTAAAAGAAAAAACTTGCCATATGTCTAGATACTAGTGTTGTCACAATACTGGAATTTATAACTTCGATATGATACCTTGAAAAATATCAATATTCGATACCATTTTTGATACCATGTGGAAAACTGCCATACTGTCATACAGATAATTTGTTATTATCTCATATTTTTTTGATATTTTGTGTAATTTTGTTGTAATAGCTTACACAGCACAAGAAGGCTCATTTTGAATCAGTGAACTACATTTACATAAAAAAAGACATGTAAACAGTCAGGAATAAAATAAGAACAAATAAACAAACAACAGCACAAATAAGTACAATAGAAGACTAATGAAATAAACATGTTTTCAGTTTTTCAGGTGGGTCTAACAGTAGTATTCAGGTAAAAAAAAATACTACAGAAATCAAATCAAATGTAAAATAACATTGGATAGTTTTCATTGTAAAAATTAAATATAGATTAATGTTATAATTAAAGTTACAAAAGTTATTTAGTCAAGAGCAGTCTTTTGCAGCAGGTTTATTAGGCTGCTGTCACTTTAAGAGCTATATGCGGATCCAATATACTGTTACACAACATTTAGCATTTTCTCTCAACTAATTATGTTCAAAAACTGACTGTATTTACCTCAATACTCAGCAAGACGGGCATTTTGACATGATTTTGTATGTATTTGACCGGTTAATTGCAATAGGCCACGAAAAAGAAGTCAATTTTATTCTCGCAAGCCGTTTATGTTGACGTGACGCTCACATCCAGTGTAGGCAAATGTCAGCCGTTAAGTGACTAAACGCCAGTGGGCGGGGCCTATGGTGTGATGATGTATAACTACTCTTCGATGTCTTGCTCTGGAGGCAGTCATATGCAAATTAATTTGCTCGTGTGACGTCACAGATCCTGCAGTATCAAATCGAGCCCTTGTTGGAGCTTCATTAAATTAAATTAAATGAGGATGATGTCATGTCAGCTTACCTGGATGAAGGATGAAGCTGAACAGAGGGAGGAGGAAACAGGGGTCATACAGAGATGACAAATCTACAGAATGATTGCCCCCTGTGTGTAGACCAAGTTTTTGCAGCCCTGTAGAAAGAGTTAATTGCTATTCATGCATGAAATTAAAGTTGTCCAATTCATTATTTTCCCTACTTCTATATAGTAAACAGGAATAATTCACTTTAGAATTTGTTCTAAGGGTTAGTTCACCCAAAAGTTCACATTGTTCATCAGGAGATTGTAAAATAAATCCATTTGAAACAAGCGGTTTAATAAAGCGATCACTTTATATGATGAACAGATTTCATTTAGGCTTTTATTTACATATAAACAAAAGCAAATAGGACTAAAACTGTTTACTAGCTTACTACACAGTTGACATTAACTTGTTAAAGCAAATATTTAATCAGCCAATCACAAAGACTGAAGTTCAAACTGAGCATCAGAATGGGGAAGAAAGGTGATTTGAGTGAGTTTGAACATGGCATGGTTGTTGGTGTCAGACGGTCTGGTCATTTCAGAAACTGCTGATCTACTGGGATTTTCACGCACAATCATCTCTAGGGTTTTAAAAAAAATTAAAATAGTTCTGTGGCGATAATGCTTTGTTGATGCCAGAGGCCAAACTGGTTCAAGCTGATAGAAAGGCAACAGTATGCTGAACAGTCACTGACTGCCTGGAGCTCACATCTCAGAAAGCTTCTAAACAATGTTCAAATGGGCGCTATGTTTACATATAAATCACATATCTGAGGTCTAAACAGCTACATTCTCACCTAAAAAACTCTTAAAACTTCAATCCGTTACAAAATGTATAATTCTTCATATATATGTGACGAGCTGGCAAAATGAGTCAGAATGCATATGGGCTAATTTCGAGCTACAGGCAAAACAAGTGAAAAATGACTTTTTGGTTGAATTTAAGGTTCTCACAAAAATGAGCTTATCATTGCTTGCCTCTAGACGACTGGCGCTTCCTCTCAGCACAAGTTTGGTTTCGTTGTAAAGCGCAGCATTCAGACTTTTGAATATTCCAGTTCTCAATGGCATGAGTCTGAACCAATGAAATGTGATTTTCATGCTGATGTAAACAAAACTCTTAACGTTACTTGCACTGACTGACAGATCCGAAGATGTCCTGAACACAATATACACAGAATTACAGTAATAACAAAAATCTGTCTTGGCGAGTAATCATGCAATCATTATCTGTTATGTCTTAAGTGAACGTTTGGTTAACTGTTGGGGAAAAACATCTGATGTGTGACAATATATTAGATCTATGTGATACAGCAGGTTTAATATATAATCTGATTCATTAATGTAAATCAATCAATTGGTGAATCACAGAAAAAAAGTTGAAGATGTATATTTTCCTATAGATATGGGTTTTGACTTGGTTTGTGCCGAGTTTGGTGGTATTACTAGAGATTTTAAGGTATGGTTACTAGATAGAAGAACCTTCAGAAAACTTTAACTCGATCTTTCTCAAAATTGACTTTGTTGTAGGGGTGTGACGAGATCTCGTGTCACGAGATCTCGCGAGATTAAAATGTGATGAGATTTCTTGTTGAGGCGAAAAGTAGTCTTGTGATATTGCCATGACAGAGTGTTAGGATGATTAGGAAAGAATATGCCACCGCTACGTTTACATTATGCCTCCACTGTCCTTTTGCTTTTTATTTAGATAAAAAACATTTAATTCAGTTGGATAACGGTCGCCGCCGCTCCATATTCACAGAGTACGTGAAAGTGAAAGTAAACATAAGCGCGCATTCAAACGCGATCTCAATACCCCGCATTTTGAAAGCGACTCCCTGATGAATGCAAATATCTCTCAATATGAAAGCTATCTTAGGCTGGGCAGTGTAGTTGTAACCATCTCTTAGCTCTGTATCAAAGAAAAATTCGGTCTTATTTGCGCTTTGAATATTGAGAGAGTATTTTGATTATGGTTGCACTTATTGTTTGTGCTTAATAAGACTAAGAGAAAACTGTTATTCATTTTTATGGTAACACTTTACAGTAAGGTTTCATTTGTTAACATTAGTTAATGCACTGTGAACTACCATGAACTAACAATGAATTACTATTTTTATTAACTAACATTAACAAAGATTAATAAATACTGTAGCAAATATATTGCTCATTGTTAGTTGATGTTGGTTAATATATTAAAGGTGCCCTAGAATCAAAAATTTAATTTACCTTGGCATAGTTGAATAACAAGAGTTCAGTAAATGGAAATTACATACAGTGAGTCTCAAACTCCATTGTTTCCTCCTTCTTATATAAATCTCATTTGTTTAAAAGACCTCAGAAGAACAGGCAAATCTCAACATAACACTGTTACGTAACAGTCGGGATCATTAATATGTACGCCCCCAATATTTGCATATGCCAGCTCATGTTCAAGGCATTACACAAGGGCAGCCAGTATTAACGTCTGGATCTGTGCACAGCTGAATCATCAGACTAGGTAAGCAAGCGAGGACAATACCGAAAAATGGCAGATGAAGCAATAAACTGACATGATCCATGATTACATGATATTTTTAGTGATGCTTGTAAATTGTCTTTCTAAATGTTTCGTTAGCATGTTGCTAATGTACTGTTAAATGTGGTTAAAGTTACCATCGTTTCTTACTGTATTCACGGAGACAAGAGTCGTCGTTATTTTCATTTTTAAACACTTGCAGTCTGTATAATTCATAAACACAACTTCATTCTTTATAAATCTCTCCAAAAGTGTAGCATTAGCCGTTAGCCACGGAGCACAGCCTCAAACTCATTCAGAATCAATGTAAACATCCAAATAAATACTATACTCACAGGAATCGATGCATGCATGCAGCATGAATGACGAACATCTTGTAAAGATCCATTTGAGGGTTATATTAGCTGTGTGAACTTTGTAAATGCACTGTATTATAGTTGCGAGCTCGCGAGGGCAGGGAGCGAGAGATTTAAAGGGGCCGCAGCCTGAATCGGTGCATAGTTAATGATGCCCCAAAATAGGCAGTTAAAAAAATTAATGAAAAAAAATCTATGGGGTATTTTGAGCTGAAACTTCACAGACACATTCAGGGGACACCTTAGACTTATATTACATCTTTTGAAAAGACGTTCTATGGCACCTTTAACTAATGTTAATAAATGAGCCCGTATTGCAAAGTGTTTCCATTTTTATTTATACTGTTTTTATTTCTATGATCAGTTTGTGGAAAGGAGTTCAGTTAGGTGGTCAAAAATTGTAGAAGCTCATAAATCATGTACAGTAAGGTCTGAAGAGATTGAAATCATAAAGGAGAGAAGTCAAAACCTTTTACAGTACTTGAGTATTGTTGTCTTTTACTGCATATGATAATTCAGTCTCAGAAAGTAGAACTGAAATGACATTCATTACAAGATGATTAGTTCAAACATTTTGAATACACCTGCATATTATTTTTCTAGTCATGTATTTCATCTTTGAGGTTTTCTTAAAAATAGTGTGTAAAAATCTTGTCTCGTCTCGTTCTCGTAGGATAGACTTTCAAATGAGGGACAGAAATCTCTTAAATTTCATAAAAATATCTTAATTTGTGTTGTGAGGATGAACACAAGTCTTATGGGTTTGGATCAACCTGAGGGTGAGTAAGTGATGACTGAATTATTATTTTGGGGTGAACTAACCCTTTTAAAGGCAGATATATTAGAATACCTTAAAATACCACATGTTATTTATTCTAGCCTGTTATTACCTGAAGGATGATGTTTCTCTGATGTGGGAAGTGTGTCACAGTGTTTAACATCTTGTCTGCAGAGAGCAGTGACAGCAGCTGCTCTGAACTGGGCTTCTGCCACAGCGAAGGTCCCAGGCTCTTACGGCTTTATGGTGCTCCACCGCGGCGGGACCCCAAAGCACATACCTGACAACAAACAGACACATGCAGTAAACAACCATCTTCTGTGTGAGGAATTCACCTTCAAACAAGTGATGTGAGATATGCTGAAACGTACTGAAACTCAGTAAGACTAATGTTGTTCTTCTCATACTCCTGGAGCACAAGTAGAAGCTTCTGATCTGTGAAACAAAAAGATTTTACTAAATCACAGAACTGACTTCATCCAAAAACCAAATCAAGTGAATCATGTCAAGTGGGTAACTTACCTGTGGTGCTCAGCGAGGCTCCATACGCACCAAGCAGCACAAGGAAGTGATTGCTGTTACACACTTCAGGACATTTTTTCACCAGCGTAAGCAAGAAAGACACCAATGACTCTGGAAAACCATTTATTTTATTTAAAACAGCTATCATGCTGAGGAGGATGTTTGAATCCGTAATCCTAAGTCTACGTAACAGTAATAGAGACTCTCTACTTCATTACCTTTAGACGGATGAAGACCGTCGGACTCGTTCTGTGTGCCCAGCATTGTGGGCAGGAACAGAGAGTGACTGGTGGTCATCATGTGGATAGTAGACATGGACAGCAGCTCTTTAGGGGTCTCTGGTGTTGCATATATGATCTCCACAAGGGTGTTTAAGGTCCCCAAAAAGATAGAGTCACTGTATCGATACCTGAGAGAGGAATTTTAAGAGGAATTTTAGTTAGCAAGAACACGCACGATAGTGTCAACTGAGTAATAAGCCAGTAAACAGTTTTAGTCCTATTAGCTTTTGTTTCTCAAGAGAAAAGTCACTTACTTCAGCCCAGACTTGACAAAGGTGTTCCAGTCTGATGCAGAGATATTTTCTGGAAAGATCTGCAATAAACATGCAGTAACAACAGCTGAATATTGAGCAATTTACATCACAAAAATACTGTGAAAGTTCATTTTACTACATTATGCTTATGTGCAGGGCTTGACATTAACGTTTTTGCTCAGCAGCCACTGTGACTAGTGGTTTTCCACAGTTACTAGCCACTCAGCATTTTCACTGGCCACAGTTTTGACATCGTTACCATAGGGGAAAAACTGCCATATAGATATTTTTAATATTATCTCTCAATTTGGCAGCAGGTAAATTAGGCTGCTGTCACTTTAAGACCTGACGCACTGATCCATTATACTGTTACACATGCGTTTTCTTTCTCAACTCTTTACACTCACTTAAAACTGATTTTATGTGAATACATTTTACATTATTTTGTGTTTTTGACTGTTTAAGCGCAATAAGCAGTGAAAAAGAGCTCAATTTAGTACTGAGAGGCAGCTTTATGCGTGCGTGAGCACAAAATCTGTGGAAATGAGCAAAATTGTGTGCAATACAAGCAATGCCACATGAAATTCACCAACAATATTCATCCGGAGCAGATGAAACGAAGCGGGTTTATGTGTCGACTCGCTGTCAGAGAGACGAGAGAGAGAAAGAGCAGCTGGTGTCGTGTATCCATTCTATGGAAAATGAGTACTGGAAGCGTTTAAGATATTTCAGTATTGATATGTACTGATATTTTGGACAACACTACTAATGCACTTAGTTTAATATTTCAGATGCCTTTTTAAAAGACTACAACTGAAAAACTATCAATGTAACTGTGTTACATGCCACTGCTGAAATACACACACATTTGGCGGTGATAATGTCAAGCCCTGCTGTGGCACAAATGTTTTTAGCAGTTTACAACTAACAGTTGATGTCTGAAAAAAAAATAATAAAAATGAACTACGATATCAATACTGTTAAAAACAAGTACATAAAAGCGAACACTTTGCCAACGCATTACAAGCTTACTTTCATTGAATATACCACAATTCATCAAAATAATACCACAATGTCATAATTTCTGACTTGTATCCCATTATTGTTTAAAATATGCAACTTCCAGTTTCATTTTTTCCAGCACTTACACATGTTGGCATGAGACTAGTTTGAATCACTAACCTAATTCAACTTCAAACTCCTCTAAATCTGGAAAACTTTTGTAATAATATTTGCACAATGATATCAGAAAGGAATGTCAGTAAAGTACTGTTCACGTGGATCTGACGCCACCCACAGGAATTATGATGGTAACCTAGAAAAGAAAGATGACTATGACAATACTTGACTCACCAGGAGTGACTTGAGTCTTGTCAGCATGGTCTCTTCATGATGGGATTGTGGGTCTTTCTGTTCTTTATATACAGCGGCCAGCCAGCGGAGAGCGGCCGAAAGCAGAGATTTCCTCCACTGAGAGAGTTCCTCTGAACTATCAGACAGCTTTTCACAGATGGCGTCTGCCAGCTTCCACCTGAAACAAGATGCAAGTAAATAAATAAAAACTTTAAAGGAATCTTTAAAGCTTCAGTTCAAGTTTGCATTCAAAAATACATTGACTACAAAAATGTATGTAAGATGTCAAATACTTCAGAACCAATTTAAACCTCAGCAACGAAAAAAGGAAGTTTGAATAATTTCCATGATTTCCTTTTATAATGTACATATTCAATTATTTATTATTTTTATCTCTAAAATGGTAAATATTAAATATAGCTGTTTACTACTAGGTATTGTTACAATATTGCAGGGATTCCCAAACTTTTTTGTCACATGAACCCCTTTGACCCTTCTTGGTTAATGGTCACATGATATGCAGGAAAACAAATTATTTTTATTTTACATTGCAAAGATTTAAATATTTATCTCTCACAAAACCTCAAGTTTGACCTTAAAACTTAATTTTAAAAACCAGCATTTCTAAAGTTTTTTTACTACCTTACATTTTTAATATTTTAAATTTGACTTGTATTCTACTTCTTTATTTTAACATTTTCAATGTACTTGGCAACAATGGCTGTTCAAGTATAATGATTGAAGCCCTGAATAGACAAAGAAACCTTAATTTATTTAAAAAATATATAGAAATAATATTGTCAAAAGGCTGAAAATTGTTTTTTTAGTTATCACCTGGCTCTATTTGCCAGAAAGAGTGAAGAGTTTACCTTTCATAACCATCTGGTTTCTGAAGGATGGCAGGTAGATCTTTCATAAGTTGCGTGAGGTCAACGTTTCCAGCGGCCAGTCGGATGAGACCGGACAGAACCTCCACATGCAGGCTGGTCATAACCCCAACTTCTCCTTGCTGTACTGTGTGCCACAGCTCAGACAGTAAAGCTTTCTTCAGGGCCTTCAGGACTGATTTTTGAACTGTGTATGGCGATAGATAAGACAACATGAATCACACCTATGGAAGTACTATGTCAAATTCAATGTGAACAACATTTTTTGAGCTTCTACAAAGAAAGCAGCAATACTGACTGTCTTTAGGGCGGGTGGGATCATCAATAATGGCTCTCTTCAAGTAGGCGTTGAGTAAAAACAGGAAGCTGCTGCTTTGGAAGCTGATCTGCGCTAGGTTAGACGGCTCCAGGCACCAGAGCTCAAAGCTGAGGATGTGTGTGGAGCAGTTCTGCAGAAGGACAACCCCAATGGCCTGGGCTGAAGGACTTTCCCTCTGGATGCAGTGCAAGAGAACGTCTGTCTGAATGAGTTTGGCAGTGCCTGGCTCCCGGGACAGCACCTAGAGAGAAACATTTTTACTAAAAGTGCGCAAATAAACAATGACATCTGTAGGCATTGTTTATATTATAAGCTGTAAAATATAAGGTATTTCAAACTTCTTTTTACCACTAAGTGAAGAACAACAAAAAAAACTTGACCATGAGTATATCAGGGCCTTGGGTGGAATGTTTCACTGTTATTTGTACCTGTAGCAGGAAGTCCTCCAAACTGCACACACTGGCAGGAAGTGAGGAGAGCAGCCAGACCTCGCAGGTGGGCCTGAGACAGAGCAATGCAGCTGCTGTGGTCTTCAGAGAGCAGCTTCAGCACTGCGTGGCCGTACACGCTCAGCTGGTTCTCAGGGTCCACGAGACACTTCTGAGGGAGCAGCAGCAGGGCGGACACCATCTCCTTCAAGCTGGACGGCTCGATGTACTCATGTAGAGACAGCAGCGCTCGGACACAGAGGGATTGCTTTTTGGGACAACTTCTGAAGAAACAAAAGGAATTTTTAAGTGATGCACCAAACAAAAAACTACTAGTAACGCACTACTGGCATATTGCTCAAACTATTTTTGAGCACAGGATGAAAACATGCAGCTCTCGCTTCTATTTCTCAATGAAACCTGCTTGCATGACACAAAATAAACATTTGTGTTTTGAAGATGAACAAAAGTCTTATGGGTTTAGAACAACATGAAGGTGAGTGACTGAATTTTAATTTTTGCGTGAACTAACCATTTAATATCAAAGTACAAACCCAATTCCAAAAAAGTTGGGACACTGTACAAATTGTGAATAAAAACAGAATGCAATGATGTGGAAGTTTCAAATTTCAATATTTTATTCAGAATACAACATAGATGACATATCAAATGTTTAAAATAAGTTGATTTTAAATTTCATGGCATCAACACATCTCAAAAAAGTTGGGACAAGGCCATGTTTCCCACTGTGTGGCATCCCCTCTTCTTTTTATAACAGTCTGCAAACGTCTGGGGACTGAGGAGACAAGTTACTCAAGTTTAGGAATAGGAATGTTGTCCCATTCTCGTCTAATACAGGCTTCTAGTTGCTCAACTGTCTTAGGTCTTCTTTGTCGCATCTTCCTCTTTATGATGCTCCAAATGTTTTCTATGGGTGAAGATCTGGACTGCAGGCTGGCCATTTCAGTACCCGGATCCTTCTTCTACGCAGCCATGATGTTGTAATTGATGCAGTATGTGGTCTGGCATTGTCATGTTGGAAAATGCAAGGTCTTCCCTGAAAGAGACGACGTCTGGATGGGAGCATATGTTGTTCTAGAACTTGGATATACCTTTCAGCATTGATGGTGCCTTTCCAGATGTGTAAGCTGCCCATGCCGCACACACTCATGCAACCCCATACCATCAGAGATGCAGGCTTCTGAACTGAGCGCTGATAACAACTTGGGTTGTCCTTGTCCTCTTTAGTCCGGATGACATGGCGTCCCAGTTTTCCAAAAAGAACTTCAAATTTTGATTCCACAGAACAGTTTTCCAGTTTGTTACAAAGTTACATTTAACTTTTCCGGCCTCTTATTGCTACATGTCCCAACTTTTTTGGAATGTGTAGCTCTCATGAAATCCAAAATGAGCCAATATTTGGCATGACATTTCAAAATGTCTCACTTTCAACATTTGATATGTTATCTATATTCTATTGTGAATAAAATATAAGTTTATGAGATTTGTAAATTATTGCATTCCTTTTTTATTCCCAATTTGTACAGTGTCCCAACTTTTTTGGAATCGGGTTTGTATTATTAATTATATAGTAAAATAGTATGTAAACTATCTTTTTAAATTGTATTAAACACAATATATTCCTCAACTAGCAGAAAACATTGCATGTTGAGACTGGTGTGACATACTTGCTTCTCTTGTCTTGTAGTTCTCGGAGCACGGCTCTCTGCGCGGCTGTCAGGTATGTGCTCACGAGCTCTAAGGCGTCCAGCTCTCGGAGCGTGGCGGCACTGGACTCCAGCAGGGTGAGCGTGCTCTCAGTCAGACGGCTGCACAGCTGCTTTAGCCTCACTGGATTCAGGCTGTGAGGAGGGAAAGAGCTCAACTCCAGAGCCAGAAACCATTGCTCCACTGCTGGGTGTTTAAACACTGATCTGAGGACAGCCAGTATGATCTGGAGAACAGAGGAAAAAGAGGGGAGGAACAATGTAAGGTTTCTGGACAATATAATATAATATAATAACAATAACAGTTATATACAATCTTTCATAATAATAACAAAACAATTATAATAAAGCGGCGGTCACACTAGACTTTGAACGTGCAAAATTTCTTCGGATGCTGTAACGGTCGTGATATGACGTCACGGTCTACAGCGTCTTTTTTATAAACATGAATTCAACACATAACTTAAAGTAATACATTCAAAATGTAAAAATATAGAACCTACTCGACTTTACTGCAAAAATATAATTCTTTTAATTCAGCCAAGAGGTTATACCGTGACGAATCGATCTTCTACTGGTCGCACGTCTTCACGTGATGCGAATTCGCAGGTCAGAGTTCACCAAACTTGAACTTTGGAACACAGCGAAATGCGAAATTTTTCGCATGAGCTTGCATTTCCGGTCTGACGCATTCGCATGCATTTGAATGGAAGTCATTGGAACGAAAAGTGCCGTGTGACCGCACCTTAATAATAATAATTATTATTGTTATTATTATTATTATTATTATTACTACCACTAACTAAAAATAAGAAACCATAGCCTGGAAATATTTCATTGTAAAAAAAAAAAAAAAAAAAAAAAAATATTTTACATTACAACTCTAAAATTTCAATACTAAAATTTATGACTGTCTTAATTTATTAATTTTCAAACTATAAATCTTTTATTGTGATGGAAAACACATTAAAGCTTCTCTTTTGTTGACAAGCGATTATTAGGCATGTTACTTTCCCAAATGCACATTATAAGCAACTCAAACTCAGAGCAGGTGAAGAGATGGAGTTTGTGTGGAGAAGAACTGACTGAACCGAGCCACTGCAAACACCAGCGGATCACGAGCTGCTCACGAACACAGTGCTGCACTTCAATCAGAAACACGCAGCACATTTATTTATTTAAAGGGGACCTAATGCCCTTTTCACAAGATGTAATATAAGTCTCTGTTGTCTCCAGAATGTCTGTGAAGTTTCAGCTCAAAATACCCCACAGATCATTTATTATAGCTTGTCAAATTTGCTCCTATTTGGGTGTGAGCAAAAACACGCCGTTTTTGTGTGTGTCCCTTTAAATGCAAATGAGCTGCTGCTCCCCGCCCCCTTTCCAGAAGAGGGCGGAGCTTTAACAGCTCAACAACAACAAAGCTGGAGAATCTCACGCAGCCAAAATGAGGATTGTCAGTAACGGTGTTCAGCCTTACATTGTTCAAACCGGAGTCGACACTGATGGAGAGACTCAGGAAGAAGTTACAACTTTTAGAATGAAACTGGACGTTTCTGAATGGTTAGTGGATAAATTTATATAGTTGCTGTGGAGTTGATTCAACTCATCCACTAGCATGTGCCGTCATGTTCATCTTTTGTGCAAATCTAGTGTTGAATTGACCCTCGTTTGTGAAGCGGTCCGGCGTAAAATGATTTGCAAATATATAACACTTTACCAACTTTCTTCAGCACATTTTCTTCATAAATGAAATTCAACCAGTGTCCTCAGTGGCTCAGATGATGAGTCTACAGAGACTCTTATGTTCATTGATACATTCAATAACAACATTTGTAATGTTTTTTGACAGACATTTGATATCTCCAGCTGCTACAGCTAGTAAACAGAAATGGCGGACTGCTGCGGCTCACTCAGGACGGGATCTATGCCAATAGGGCAGATCATCACCAGTCGTGGGCTTCACCATACTCTTACGTATACGTGTTTGGAGAAACTGTTTACAATTTATGGGGATTATAAAAAAAGTAGAGTTGGTGGTTTTTTACCATTATAGGCTGGTTGTTTACACACTGTGGACACACATGTGTTCAAACACCTTATAAATGTGAATTTTTGCACAATAGCTCCCCTTTTAATTAAATCACAGCTATTGCAATTTGATAACCATATTAAGCAATATGCGATTGCAGTCTTATTTTAATTAATTGTGCAGCCCCAATCCCATCCCATACTTATTTCTATGAGTCATTCGTCTCCTCCCCTTATAATGTTTCTGAAATAACCCAGGATATTTCTTTAGAACCAAACATTAAGATCACGGCTACCTGTTCCTTATCAATGTTCTGAGCAGGTACGTGGTCTGTGTCAAAAAAGAGGTCTCCCTCGTCCTGCTGTTCTGCAGGTTCAGGTTGAGAGGGCTGTTGTGTTTCTGAGCTCAGCAGCTTGAGGATGAGAGAGTTCAGCAGTGCCATCAGACGGTCCAGCACCTCTCCTGCCGTCTCCTTGGGGAGCTGCAGGCAAACACAGAGACAATCATTCAGGACAGGAATTCACAAGCTTTTTTTTCTCAGCCAAACTCCTTAGACTGTAGTACAGTTTTCTGAAACTTTAAAGGGATAGTTCATCTAAAAATGAAAATTCTGTCATCATTTACTCACCTTCAAGTGTTGTTCATGACTTTCTTATGTGAAACATCAAATATTTTGAGAAATGTCTCAGTGTTTTTTTGTCCACACAATGGAAGTCAATGCTTAGCAAAAAGGTTTGGTTTCCAACATTCTTTAAAATATCTTTTCATGTCTCAACGTGAGGAGTAAATGGTGACAGAATTTTTTTTATTTTTGGGTAAATTATCCCTTTAATACATTGAATTAAATACTACCTGCATAGTTTTAGTTATTTTTAGTTACATACAGAAACCATTCAAATATATTTTTAAAAGGCTCAATACCAATTGAAAGTGACGACAACGTTTCTGATGTAGAAAAGCACTTGATTGACAGCCACTGGGAACTGGGACACATCCAGAGCGGTCATAGCTTCCTGTGCAGCCTCCTTAAAAGAGTCCTGTAGGAAAGCATTTGCCCCTTCACTATGGGACGCCTTCAGCAGAGCGGTGAAACCAACGTAAGATCGACCATCAGTGAAGCCTTCAGTCGTGGACTGTGAGAAAGTGTGACAAGTCAATCAGGAACTTCAAGAAAATGAATATAAGAACATTTATGTAAGAACAATTGACCTAACATTAAAATCGTAACACTTTACAATAACATTCCATTTCATAACATTAGATATATAATTACATACATTATATAACTTTCTGCTGACGTGGTCTGAAGAGAATGAGTCGCATTTGGTGAAAATCAGACCAAAAGTAGTTTTCAAAAATATTTGAAAATATTTGCAGCTCGACTGACCAAGAACAACACAGAGATTCAGTGACAAGCCCAATGAGTAGTTTCAGACGTTACAATTTGGCCAATTCACGGAAAAGAAAGGATCGAGACAAATAATTAATTCTCGAATGACTGGTATTGCTGGTTCAGTCGACAGAAATACACACGTAATAACTGCTGAAATATTGGGTAGGATTCGTGGTGTGAGTGCCCTTGGGCCGGATGAAGATGATTGACGGGCCGGACTTGGCCCGCGGGATGCCAGTTGAATAGCCCTGAGCTACATCAATGTCATAATGGACTATGACAGCAATTGAGACTAAGACACTGCATGTCAATTTTGAAATCAATAAGACCAATGGTACTGTAGTTAGAGACAATTTCATGTTTTGTTCAATTATAGTGTCCCATTTTGTGTTTGTCCTCAGAGTGAGCCCATCAAATTTGGTGAACATCTCATTTTGTTTAGGAATTATAGACATTTATATTTATGAGCACATAAAAATGACCCACACTGACTTTGACTGTATTTTTTGTTGCCACTTACTATCAAAATTTTGACATTTGGCCAATAGCATAAGGCAATGACCTACGTTTTCAATTTTCCTAAAGTGGTTTCCTTTCGATTGGACTAACGGTTTTGAAGATATTCGCGAATGTTGTTTAAACGATAAATCACATCGTTGCAATAACCACAAGGCGAAACCTAGCATGTTTGGTATCGTTGGACTCGGCAATGGTTCAGGAATCTAAGGAGATGAAAATAAGTCAACCAAATCCAAAGATAAACCATGTGAATACTTGATTTTACCAGTAGGGGGCGCTTTCTCAACTTCTCAGGCTCCTTCAGGTCATCGTGCTGATGACCCATACCGAGTTTTGTAACGATAGGCTAATGCATTCATAAATTACTGCATTTTATTACAAAATTCAAAATGGCCAATATGGGAAAATTGGATCTCATTTGACTCAGCATGCCTCCCCGAACCTAACAAGACCACTTTTAATATTTTTGGGCCAATTGTTCACAAGTTATAAACAAAAATAAGCATTTTTCCTATCTCTGGACCAGTAGGTGGTGCTGCGCCAAAACGCAGCATGTAGCCTCAGGTCATGCTTGTGATGACCAGGTTTGGTCTGAATATGCTAAAGCCTTGCAGAGATATAGCCTAGCGTCCAATCTGGAGTGCTCAGTTGGGTTTATCAAAAAGCATTTGATAACTTTTTGCCAGCATTGTCTGAAGATAATCTGATTTGTTTATCGTGAATACTGGACAAGCATTCTAGAAGGAGTTCAGAAAATTAAAAAAAGTGGGAAATTTTTCATGATGGAAAATGACATCATACGGCACTCAAATTGTCCTGAGCAAGGGAATTTTGTTTCTAGTCCTTATGGTTCAAAAGTTATTAACATGAATGTATGTGAAAATTTGGACAGTTGGTGGCGCTAGAGGGATTGAGTTAGAGACTCCAAATTTGCTGTGTTGAATGTTCGTACTGTCCTCTATCTGTGTGCCAAATTTCACAACTTTTTCCCATACGGTTCTATGGGCTGTCATTGACTTCCCGAGCGGAATAAGCGGATGAATAATAATAAGAAGACTAATAGATACAATAGGTACAATTTGGTGCTTGGCCCCTAAAAATGACATAACTGTTATCACTGTTCTCAGCATGAACCAAGGGATCTATCAAGACCAGAGACAGTTAATTTGCTATGTTAACAGACCGTCCTCCTCAATCTGTGTGCCATATTTCATAACTTTTCCTATGTACAGTTTTATAAGCTTCTATACACTCAAGAAGCAGCAACAAAAGACGATGAAGGCTAACAATTACGATGTACTTTTGGTGCTTGGCCCCTAACGAGCTGTCCTGAAGCGGTGAAAACTAACCAGTGTCTTCTGTGTGTTCTTGGGGAGCCACTGTGAGTAGTAGTGGTAGAAGGTGACGACAGAGGCGTGAGGAGGTGATGAAGCATCTGATGTGTTGAGCTCTTCATCATAGAGCTGGAGGGTCAGACACAGAGCCAGCGGGTCCCTCTGACTGTGCAGAACATCACACAGGACTGCTGCCATGTACTCATACACCACCACACCTATACAACAGACAGAGCTGATCACAGCGTAACCTACACAAACTTACACTCCTCACACTTTATATTAGGTGGCCTTAACTACTATGAACCAATATTAAAGGGTTAGTTCACCCAACAATGAAATTTCTGTCATTAATTACTCACCCTCATGCCATTCCACCTGTAAGACCTTCGTTCATCTTCGGAACACAAATTAAGATATTTTTGATGAAATCCGATGGCTCAGTGAGGCCTGCATAGCCAGCAATGACATTTCCTCTCTCAAGATCCATTAATGTACTAAAAACATATTCATTGCTCCCTATGGAGGCCTCACGGAGCCATCGGATTTCAACTAAAATATCTTAATTTGTGTTGTGAAGATGAATGAAGGCTCATTTTTGGGTGAACTAACCCTTTAAATACCCACAAGACTATGTTCCCACATTTAATGCCAATGAGCTGGAGGTATGGTTAGGTTTAGGAGTAAACCTTGCAGAATCTGTAAAATGTTAATTATTTCAGCAAAAAAAGAGGATAATATAAAATGCATGTAATCTTATTTTTAAATTGATCTATTATGCCCCTTTTTTACAAGAAGTCTCTGGTGTCCTCAGACAGTGTCTATGAAGTTTCAGCTCATGTCAGATCATTTATTATACTGTGTTGTAAATGCCCATTTTTGAGTGGAAGGAAAAACATGCTGTTTTCGTGCATCTGTCTTTAAATGCAAATGAGAGAACCAAGCACATATTGCCCCCTTTGACTACCATAGTAGGAAAAAAAATACAGTCAAAGGGGGGCGTGATCTGCTTGGGACATAGTCTTGCACGATATACCGGTACTAGAAAGGTATCGTGATACCCTGCTTTTAAAAACGGTCCGGTTCTTCATTTTATTAGTACCGGTACTTTGAGTGCCAGCTGTATTTCCTAATGTGCGACAGCAGGGGGCAGTGTGCGTGCAGCGCGCTGCTTCAAAGGCACATTGAGTACGTTTATTCCTCTCAACTGCGCAACGGCTTTTATGGTGATGAAACAAGAGGTATGGCTGCAAATACAGGTGCTCTTGCAGACCGTCCACAAATTGTTGAGAAAGCAGATGCACGAAGCGAAATATGGCATAATTTTGCTTACATTGCCGACAGTCAGGGCAAGCCCACGGACACCATAAAGCCCGTCTGCAAAAGATGTTACAAAATAACGCAAGCGAAGGGAGTCAAAAGCATCTTGCCGACAAACATCCCGATTTGTACAAAGAATTTAAAGAGCGACAGGTTAGTGAATGTGATACCAGCATTATGTTTATACTCTCAAACATTAAATGAGTGCTTTTTATTTATTTTACTTGTGCAAGCAGAACTCCGCAAAGAGGTGTATTATTGAGTCTAAGTTTAATAAGTGATATTTGGTTGCAAAAATAAAATTAATTTAAAACTATATAAATATGTGAAGGGTATATACAGTTATTTTAAACCAATTTATGCTTTAATAACATTGCTCTAATTATTTACAGTAATATAATTTTTACAATAATCTTGTCAAAAACACCTAAATGTATAAAAAAAGCAAAAAAGCGTAACAGCAAATAATTTACAATTTTATTGATCATGAAAATAATAAAAAAATATATATATTAAATCTAACTAACTTCATGGCAATGAAGCTCAAATCCAGAAGTATCAGCTGCACACTGCTGAAGAAAGAAGTTCTGTCATGTGTTATTTATTTGCTTTTCCTGCCGTTTTAGGTTTTTGCCATAGTATTGTTTAAGTATCGGTATCGTGATATTTAAGTTGGGTATCGTATCGAAGTCAACATTTTAGTATCGTGACAACACTATTGGGACAATCATTCTTCCAAAAATATCTTCCTTTGTGTTCAGCAGAACAAAGAAAGTCATACAGGTTTGGAACGACATGAGGGTGAGTAAATGACAAAATTTCCATTTCTGGGTGAACTATCCCTTTAATAAATTTGGATCTTTTGATCACATTTATCTGTAATTTTTACCTTTCCCATCTTTAAAACTCTCTGGCAGTTTGTTGCGAGCTTCTAGCACAGCTGGTACAATTGCGCTAAACGGGAACGTCTGTAGGATGATGTCTTGGGTGAGGGAAGGTCCGATCTCTTCAACGTCCCCTTCGCTGCCCTCCACTATAACATCAACCATGTCGAGCACATCTAAAACACAGAATACGTACATGTTCGAACAACCCAGATAAATCCATAACATTCCTAACAGCGCCAGTATCACCTCCGATTATAGATACATATTTGAAAATGTGAATAATGGCTAACCGTCGATGTGTGATATGGGGATGCTGGCTTCATCCCCCTCCTGGCCGCTCAGATTAGCCTGCAGGAACGCTGCCTCCTGGACCGCACTCGCTGCTTTCTCAGTGTACACGTGAGGGTTACACACCACCCGCATCAAAACCTGGACAAAATATCAACTTCAGATCATTCGTAATGGTGATGTGATTATATAAAAAGCTGATATATGAATTGTACAATAGTTATCACCATACTTCCCCAGCTGATTAATCACAGTACATTTAGACAACTGTTTTGTATTACAACCTTTCTAAAATGCATGAGAAAACATTAATAAGATATTTTTAGTTATTGAAATCTATTGACGCAAAGTGCAATAAAACAAACACTCAAATATGTATTTTAGATGTTTTTCTTCTAATAGTATAAAAGAATACATATTATGGAAAGTCAAAATCTCAAAATTGATCAGTGTATCAAAGTGTCTTATACTGTTTTTGACATTGTACTTCTTTTATTTTGACATTTTTAAACAGTAGTGTAAATGCACATTTATGTACATTTGTAAATATGTAAAATGATATAGGTTTAAGTATTATTCCATGCTGTAACTGTATGTCCCCTATGAACTGCATACAAGAATATTATGTAGAATTACTGTTTACATCAAATTCATGCTTTAATAGTAGAATAATCATTGCAGGTTTCATCAGTCCAGTCTGTGACAAATACTGGTATCGGACAATAATTGTTTGTTAAAATCAGTCTCGGCCCTAAAAAAAAATCCCATCGGTGCATCCCTACTTTGAAGTCAAAGCACGCTTCAAATTTGACTATTTATTTGATTAGGATAAAAACAAGTCCTTCCCTAAATATTTTCTCACTGAAAATCTCGTTTCACTCGGGTACATGGTATTAAATGACAAAATATCACCTTTTTATCATTCATAACACTGACAAGACTATATAAAAAAACCCAGTAAAAATGGCAAGAGTGGTGTGAATCCAGTACATGGTCTAAAAACTGAATAACGGTCTCCTGCTGGGATGGGTCCAAACGTGCCAGATGGTCCAGCCACAACTCCAGCTCCTTCCACGTGTGCTCAAATACACCACTGTCCCTCAACACCTGAAAAGCAGAGGAGGATAAATCAGCACCCAGTGGATAATTTAAAGTTCAGCAAAGATGAAAATTCCACCATTATTTCCTCACCCTAATGTCATTCCAAACATATGTGCGGTTCATTTTTCTGTGGGACACACTATAGCTGCTTTTCTGAGGGCCAAACCATTCTCATTGCTTAAAGGATTAGTTCACTTTCAAATGAATATTAGCTCAAGCTTTACTCACCCTCAACCCCTGCTAGGTGTTTATGACTTTCTTCTGTCTGATGAACACAATCTGAGAAATAATAAATATCCTGATGCATCTGAGCTTTATAATGGCAGTGAACGAGATCAACAGGTATGAGCTGAAGAAAGTGTCTCCATCCACATCCATCCATCATAAATATGTGCTCCACATGGCTCCGGGGGTTAACAAAGGCCTTCTGAAGTGTAGCAATTCATTTGTGTAAATAAATATACATATTTAACAAGTTATGAAGTAAAATAGACCGCCTTCCATATTCAAGTTACAAAGAAAGTGTAAAACTCTTGCAGTTCACAAAGCTTACACTACATCCTACGCCTTCCCTATTCAACTTACGGAAAAAGCTTAACTGATGAGACGCCAGTTTACACTTTCTTTATACACAAAGCCATCGTTTCGCATCAGAAGGCCTTTATAAACCCCCCGGAGCCGTGTGGAGTACGTTTATGATGGATAGATGTACTTTCTTCAGCTCATACTCGTTGATCCCGTTCACTGCCATTATAAAGCTCGGATGCATCAGGATATTTATTAATATTTCTCAGATTGTGTTCATCAGAAAGATGAAAGTCATTTACACCTAGGATGGCTTGAGGGTGCTATATTAATAAATCTCCTGACTGTGTTCATCAGAAAGAAGAATGTCATATACACCTATTTACATTTACATTGTGGGACTGATAACTATGGAAGCTTGTTTCTACCATGAAATAAAAAATGAATAAATATAAATAAATAAAAAAATTCTCGAAATTACGAGTAATAAAGTCAAAAATTCTTAGAATTGCGAGTTTATATCTGACTTTATAACTTACAATTGTGAGTTTAAAACTCACAATTCTGACTTTATAACTCGCAACTGAGAGTTTAAATCTCACAATTGTGAGAAAAAAGGTCAGAATTGTGAGATAAAAAGTCGCAATTACCTTTTTATTTTTTTATTTAGCGGCGGAAACAAGCTTCCATAGATAACAGAGCTCTTTGTAATGTAATTCAAGTCATTGCCTTGGTAATGCAAGAGATTACAGATGATATAAGATGTAAAAAGTGACTGCGTTATGGAGGATGATCAGATATTTCTTTTAAATTTTATTATTAACTTGTGTTTACTTGGCTCAAATAGCACATTTGTCCAGCAACAGAGAAATTGGCAGCCAGGCAACAGACAAGAGGCCAATCCTGAGTGGCGACGTCACTACACGCTTTCTACCAGCACAGTTTTGCACAGTGACGAGAATTCTGGCCCGAGAACGGTTTGTAATCGTGTCGTGTCGTACCAGGCTCAAGCGGAAATATGACTGGAGCCATTTCTTACCGTTCTTAGAAAAGTGGCTTATGAATAGTCATTGTATGGCAAGAGCTGAGCAAAGATTCTTCAAAAAATAACAGTATAGTAAAACATGGAATGACATGAATGTGGGAAAATAATGAAAGAATTAATATAATTATTTTAAATTGTACTAAAATATCTTTTTATGCATGATTAAATGTTTCTATTGTTTTTTATGATTCCTAACTGTGACATTACATAAAAAGATGATCAGAGTATAACACAAACTACCTGAGAAGTTGCCAATAAAACAGGCTTTATGCCGAACGTCACATAAACAAACAGGAAAACAGATCTCATCACATCATCTTGTCAGAGAAAGCATCTATGGACTTTTAAGGTAACCTATAGCTAGTTCTTTTCATTGTTGCAGTTTTATTAGATTTAAATATCTGAATGCTGGAGAGAAGAAAACTAAAGCAGCTTTTAGATATCAATCTGCAAAAGGCATCTCGAGTAAAAATGCTCTATATAAAAATGCTTTCCTGAACCGGAAGCGATGCGACCCCTTTTACTGAATACAGAAGTTTGCCGCGCATAACCCCCACTGTTTTTCTTTTTGACTTTTTCCTTCTTTTAAACACCATCATTTTGTTTTTGACATTTTTTAAACACTTTTTGGGAGGATTTTGCAACATTTTCAAGTAAATTATTCATTTTTCAATACTGTCAACAACAAATTTAAAATTTAAAATTTGATAAAATCAAGTCCTGCCCTAAAAAATTTTTAAAATCTTGTTTCACTAGTTGCATTACATAGTATTACGTAGTTGGACATTATTAAAAATAGTAAAAAGAATAACAGAATTGAGAATGTGAAGGATGCGAGTAGATAATATTTATTTATTTATGATTTAATGCCATATCAGCAGCAATGGCTATATTCATGGCAATCAGCAGTATCACTTCAATACATTGTTTACATGTGAGTAGATAATAAAAAAAATTATTATGGGGCGAACTATACTATAATTAATAAAATAAAGTATCTTTAAATTGTAATAAAATATTTAAAGATATAATAAATTATCTACAATTCTTTTTATTTATTGTTAAGCAATTATCAAAAGGGGTGTGAAGGTGAACTCACCTTTAGGACCAGCATCCTGGTTGAGGTCTTCAAGTAGCTACTGTTAGTACTTACAAACATCTTAAGTAACAAATAGAAGACAGACTTCTCTCCTTTTTCAAGATCTGGATCAGCCAGTTCCTGTTTGACAAACAAAAGCAAAAAAATAATAAATAATCTGAAAAACATCAGCAACTACACCAACCGTAGAAAAGAAATATGTGACTGTCAGGCTAACATACAAACACAGCACCCAAGAATAAATGTTTTTACCTGAACGCGGAACCAGGAGAATTTGCTTGCAGGAAGTTCAAGAGCAAGCTGGAGAATTTGATACTGTAGAACTGGAGGAATTTCCTGTTTCATTCCCTTCTCCGTCACAATGCCTGAAAATGTTTCAATAAGTCACTTGCTCCTTTCACAGCAGGTTATGCACTGTATGTGTTACATCTGTTGTTAGTAGTTGATGTGTTGTACCTTTCAGGAGTTTGCTGAAATCGAATTTGCTCTGGCTGACCAGGTGAGGCACCACCCGCTGATACAAACACATCACTTGGAGCAGCAGAGCCTTCACCAGGATGACCTGTGGATCATCCTGCCGCGCTGTTGGAGAAAAAGCATTTCATATTTATAGTATGTGAACAACAACAGCAAGTTTACAGTACAAAAAAAGAAGAAGACGTTAAATATTTGATTACGGTGTTCTTTGCTCTTATTCTGTTCCGTGTTCTTCGTCTTTGCTACATCTTCCTTCTCTTTTGAGAGCGACTGCCAGTTGGAAATGACACACACCATATCCGGCAGAATCTGTGGCATCAAAAGGATAAATACTGATCGTTTCCTTATTCCCTCAGCTGCACAGCACAGAGTTTAAACACTTCCATTCCACCTGTTTTCCCATCATCCTCACCTTGCTCAGCGCCTCTCTGTAAAGCTGCACAAACTCCTCCATCACGGCAGGGCTGTAAATGTCCGAACTCTCCCAGGCTGTTCTGTCCAGGCAGTGTTCAATGTTCTTCTGAGCTCGCTTGAGAATAAACGCCAGGAGGGAAAGTGTCGTGTGCTGCACCACCACGTTGGGTAACTATTAGAGCAACAAGAAATGTTTCAAATCATTGAATTTGAATTATTATAGTGGACAAGATCAGCAAGTCTGGAGTCAGTATGATTTTTTTTTTATTAACTCAAGCTTTCATCATTCATCATTATCAGTTATGGTAAACAAAAGCTCAAACATGCTTGCTTTTCATGTTTTATACAACTTCTGATGATGTGATTGGTTGAATCTATCACTTACATTGAGACCTTGAGTGAAGAAGACTTTATTGCACACTGAAGGGAGAGACGTGACCAACACCATGGACAGCAGACGAGGTAAAGGAATCATTTCACTGGTCTGGAAAGCCTTGGACACCTCCGGCTGAGCCTCATAGATCTGTAACAACATCAAACCTTCAGTAAGCAGCATCTTTAAGTTCTGTTAAGGCAAAAGTATGTACACTACCATTCAAAAGTTTGGAAACATTACTATTTTTAATATTTTTGAAAGAAGTATCTTCTACTCATCAAGGCTGCATTTATTAAATACAGAAAAAAACAGTAATATTGTGAAATATTACAATTTAAAATAATGGTTTTCTATTATGATATACTTTAAAATATAATTTATGTCTGTGATGCAAAGCTGAATTTTCAGGATCATTGAATCCAGTCTTCAGTGTCACATGATCCTTCAGAAATCATTCTTATAAATGTTGTGCTGCTTAATATAAAATTTTATATTTTTTCAGGGTTATTTGATGAATAAAAAGTTTAAAAAATATCAGCATTTATTTAAAATAGAAATCTTTTGTAACAATATACACTACTGTTCAAAAGTTTGGGGTCAGTAAGTTCTTTCTTTCTTTCTTTCTTTCTTTTTGGAAGAAATTAATACTTTTTTTCAGCAAGGATGTGTTAAATTGATAAAAAGTTTATGAACAGCATTTTGAATAAATGCTGTTCTTTTTAATCTTTTATTCATAAATAAATCCTGAAAAAAGTTTCCAAAAAATATTAAGCAACACAACTGTTTCCAACTTTGATAATAACTGAGTATCAAATCAGCCTATTAGAATGATTTCTGAAGGATCATGTGACACAAAAGACTGGAGTAATGATGCTGAAAATTCAGCTTTAATCACAGAAAAAAATATATTTTAAAGTATATTAAAATAGAAAACCGTTATTTTAAATTGTAATAATATTTCACAATATTACTGTTTTTTTCTGTATTTTTGATCAAATAAATGCAGGCTTGATGAGCAGAAGAGACTTTCATTCAAAAACATAGTAATGTTTCCAAACTTTAGTGTAGTGTACGATACAATTAAGAGGTGAATTGTCCCCGTTATTACATGCCAAATGAAATGAAAGCACTGCACCACCTGATACAAATCACAAAAAGCAACCAAAAGATATACAAAGGAACCAGACTCACTTTCTTGAGCAGAGAGATGTTGTCCTGCCAGGCTTTCGCGATTCGTGGAGAGAATGAGAACTGGGTTTCTTTGAAGTATCTGGTCAATATATCAGGACTGGCCTTCAGAACACTAACCACCAGATCCGCAATCATCTCGTCCTCCGTCGCCTGCTTCAACCTCACCAGGAACTGCAGAAGAACAATGTTTCCTGCTCTGGATACAGCAGGGTGATACAAGTACAAAGAGGATGAAGATAAGATGGAGCGTGTTTTGGGCGCAGTCTATCGTTTCTTTTTAACTTGAGAGAAGAATGTGTGCTGGTATAGTCATATTTTACTACGGCAAGTTGTTTTAAGCTTTTTCGTGTCTAAGTGATGCACACCTAGAGTGCTGCAGGGATGATGCATTTTTGTAGCATTTCTGGTTTTATCGACCTGAAGTAAATGTTTTTTTTGAATGGTTACGTTACCTGACATAATGTCTGAGGTTAACACAAGCTCAAGATACGTTTACATGTGATTCAATGACATAAAATACATCATTCGTACCCCCTTGTGATTTCTGTAAAGCTTTTTACTTGCTAACAAGTGGATAAATGGGACTACAAAGGTTGTTGAGGACATTAAATGTCTGAACAGGGTTGACTATCTACTCACTAGTCTTTTTACAACCTCATTGTGTTGATGATCATGTTTTTTTCAAACTATTATAACTTGAACTTTCAGGGAAATAGTTTTTAAATAAATACTGAAAGAGCTTAGCTTATTTTCTGCAATAATCCACAAGTTTCCTATCCTAATTCTGGGACAGTCATGGACTACCCATTGTCCCTGTTAAATAAACTAAAAAATAAGCTGTTGCTGTAAGAATGACATGAACATCTCAAGGACTCACCTTCCAGCGGTGCCCAGGCTCGGGTCATGAAAACTGATCCCATTTTTGCGCGAGCAGCAGATGTCCCAGCAGGAAGTTATGCACCAGCTCCCTCACTATACGTTTTCCTGCCTCTTCATCGTTCTAATGGTTAAATTAAATTTTAGTAATCAATCCAAAAAGCACGTCTAAATAATTTAAATCATGAAACTTGTACAATTTAACAACAATTTATTAAGAGTTTAACAAAAATTACATTTTCAGGGCTTATGAAATACATTTTTTTTTCAAATTCCGTTTTACTTTGACCAAATTCTGAGTTTTCTGGATTCAATTTTTTATGGTTTAATTAAATTTTAATAATCAAAAAGCATGTCAAATTAATTGAATTCATAAAAACAACAAAAAAATTATTTAAATTATAAATTCTGTTGTGTATTTAAATGTTTCTGCCAATCAAATAAATGCATAAAACATTAATATAATTTATCTTTTAATCATATGACATTAAACAAATTTTTTCGTCAAACAAAGTGCTACACAACAGAGCTTTACTGTTGAAATTAAAACAACAAAAAAAATTGTGATTATTACTTAAAAAATGAAGTTTAAATACTTCTTTAGTCTTTTTGTGGTTAAGTGTTCTCAGACACTAATCTATATCATGATTTGATTTAAGTGTACTGACCTACTTTTTACTTATTTATCAAAAATTGACAAATTCCGTGACATTCCACGTTATACAGTAAATTCCGTTTTTATGACTGGATTCCGCGATTCTATCCGCATTTTCTGCATCACGAAAATCATAGGGCCCTATATGTGTTCTATTAACATAATATAAATATTTCATTTTTTCAAATATCATGGTTACTGTCAATATAGTGATGCCCTATTTCCCACTCGTAAGGAAAACAATTCCCGGTTTCCAAAGTTAGTCATGCATTTCCATGAGGAAAATTACAAAAAAAATTACGCCTTTAAAAGTGTGGTTCAGATTGAGCAATAAAATGTTATTTTGTCAGCCATTTAAATGTGTCATATTTATATTTCTAATGCAGTCAAATCTATTGGATAATTGTAGAAATGAATAAGTATTTTAAGCAGAATTTGATTTTCCCCTCACTAAATCACAGCCCAAGTATATGACGTGTTGCAGACTGTATCTATAGAGACATAAGCATATTGACAAAAAACGTCAGAGATGTCATTGAGTGCAAGTGTGTCCAAAGCGTCTATTATACCTCGTTCTCATCCATGCGGACATCCACAATCCCGTTCCATTTATAGAGAGAGGCTATCTGTCTCAGTATGGAAGGACTAAAGAAACGCACTTTCTGAGTTTTCGTGATGGTCTTATTCTGCACGACCTATGGACAAATATTGTGAACAGTTATACACAGCATCTCACATTGGTAAACGGCATTCACAGCGGAGGGTCTTACTCTGGTTTGTAGGGTGGATAGAATCAGGTTTACAATGGATAATCTATCTTCTGTAAGACCACTGGTCAAGATTTCAGACAAGAAATCTAAAGAGCAGCAGAAAAAAAAATATTCAAGACAACTCAAAAGCAAAATTCATAACGCACACAGATTCAGTCATTGATACCTTTAGTGTCCAGTATCTGGCCAATAGTTGTATTGTCTCCAGACATCAGGAATGAAAGGACAAACTGAATGTAGGCCATTCTCACATTTGGCTTTCCCTGGAAAATTCACACAGTTATTACTTTGCATGAAAGCGCAAAGTTCATCCAACCTTACATACAGTACACTCATGTTCAGTGGTATGTACTGTATTACACAGCAAACCTCAACTGCTTGATTGTTATATCATTGAAAAATGTCAACTATATTATCGCCAGAGATATTAAAAGGACTCTTGGCAGTGAAGGGGGCATGAGATTTTGAAGCCCAAAAAAAGCACATACATCTATCATAAAATTCATAGAGTATATATATTCATAGAGTATATACACATACATACATACATATATATTTTTTTTCTGATTGTATCATAATAAAGACCAAAAAATAAATATGGATGGTCATTAAAACATTACTAAAACAACAAAGCTGGTGGTGGCCTACGACTTTTGCACAGTACTGTATATTATATCCAACTTTTCGCGTACATACAGTATACTATATGTAAAGTGAAATATATTGCACATCGTATTTTGCAGCAAAATGCAACTATATTATCGCCCAGCTCTTTATATAAATTAGAATATATTAAATATGTCCAACTATATCCACATACATACACATACATAATCTTAACAGCTTGATTGTTTGTCTCAAGAACACAAAATTATGATTTTTTTGAAATACACTTACCGATTTGTCTTTTCTCTGAGCGAGGCTAGAGAGA
The DNA here is from genome assembly GCA_028476615.1 of Culter alburnus. Classification (NCBI taxonomy): domain Eukaryota; kingdom Metazoa; phylum Chordata; class Actinopteri; order Cypriniformes; family Xenocyprididae; genus Culter; species Culter alburnus. The sequence continues at coordinate 87,232 of JAOTNS010000452.1, read as the reverse complement.
CCTTTGCTGAACTGCATTTGACTGAAGACGTCCCTCGCCGCCTCCGCACCCTGAGACACCAGAGCGGACAGCAAACACAGACATTGACGCACAAACCTGTTCAAAAAAAGTGGTATGCAAACCACAGTGAGTGCATTTTCAAAACGTTTAAGAGGTTAATTTTGCCTGCTGTACATAAAAACAATGAAGATAAAGTCCTACAAAGATGATTATGAAATAAATGCATTGTTCATTCATAATAATACAAGAGTTAAACAAGCAAATATCTAACAAGACAAGGATTTGCTTAAGAAATACCCGTGATTCTCCGAATATAGAGAGGAGAGCAGAAGCTTCATGTGACTGGAGACAGTCTTCCTAACGATGTTGGAGCCCACCATGCTCAGCTGAGACAGATCACTGGCCGTCCGCAGCAAAATCATTTCTAGACTCTGAAATATCACAGCCAGCGGGAAAGCCGGGCAAAATGACTTTATTTTCTATTCTGATCTATCTGAAATTCAAGCCATCTCTACAATTCTGCAATTCTGACATATCTCGCAATTCTGACTTTACAATGACAATCTGACTTTAATTCTTATTCTGACTTTATCGCAACTCGCAATTCTGACTTATAACAATTCTGACTTATCAATTCTGATCTATTCCTCGCTCTGAATTCGACTTTAATTCTGACAATTCTGGCAATTTGACTTTAATTCTGACTTTATTTCTCGCAATTCTGACTTTATTTCTCGCAATTCTGACTTTATTTCTCGCAATTCTGACTTTATTTCTCGCAATTCTGACTTTATTTCTCGCAATTCCGACTTTATTTTCTGACTTTATTCTCGACTTATTTATGCAATTCTGACTTTATTTCTCGCAATTCTGACTTTATCGCAATTCTGACTTTATTTCTCGCAATTCTGACTTTTACTCGCAATTCTGTTCTCACAATTCTGACTTTATTTCTCGCAATTCTGACTTTATAACTCGCAATTCTGACTTTATAAATTCTGACTTTATTTCTCGACTTTATTTCTCGCAATTTGACTTTATTTCTCGCAATTCTGACTTATATTCTCGCAATTCTGACTTATTTCTCGCAATTCTGCTTCTGATTTTTCTTTCGACTTTATTTCTCGCAATTCTGATTTTCTGACTTCTCGCAATTCTACTCGCAATTCGGACTTTATCAATTCTGACTTTATCTCGCAATTCTGACTTTATTCTCGCATCTGACTTTATATATTTTCTCGCAATTCTGCGCAATTCTGACTTTATTTCTCGCAATTCTGACTTTACATACTTTATTCTCGCATTCTGACTTATAACTCGCAATTCTGACTTTATAACTCAATTCTGACTTTAACTCAATTCTGACTTTATATCTCGCAATTCTGATTTCTTTCTGACTTATTTCTCGCAATTCGCCTTTATTTCTCGCAATTCTGACTTTATTTTCTCGCAATTCTGACTTTATTTCTCGCTCGACTTTATTTCTCGCAATTCTGACTATTTCTCGCAATTCTGACTTTATTTCTCGCATTCTGACTTATAACTTCTGACTTTATAACTATTCTGACCGCAATTCTGATTCTGACTTTATAACTCAATTCTGACTTTATTCTCGCAATTCTGACTTTATTTCTCGCAATTCTGACTTTATTTCTCGCAATTCTACTTATTTTCTCATTCGACTTTATTTCTCGCAATTCTGACTTTATTTCTCGCAATTCTGACTTTTCTTTCTGACTTTATAACTCAATCTGACTTTTATTTTCTCGCAATTCTGACTTTATAACAATCTGTATATCTCGCAATTCTAACTATTTCTCGCAATTCTGACTTTATTTCTCGCAATTCTGACTTTATTTCTCGCAATTCTGACTTAACTCAATTCTGACTTTATAACTCAATTCTGACTTATTTCTCGCAATTCTGACTTTGACTCGCATTCTGACTTTATTTCTCGCATCTGACTTCTGACTTATATTTCTCGCAATTCTGACTTTACTCGCAATTCTGACTTTATTTCTGCAATTCTGCTTTATTCTCATTCTTCGACTTTATAACTCACAATTCTGACTTTTTCTCGCAATTCTGACTTTATTTCTCGCAATTCTGACTTTATTTCTCGCAATTCTGACTTTATAACTCGCAATTCTGACTTTATTCGCAATTCTGACTTTATAAATTCTGATATTTCTCGCAATTTGATTTATTTCTCAATTCTGACTTTATTTCTCACAATTCGACTTTATTTCTCGCATTCTGACTTATCTCGCAATTCTGACTTTATAACTCGCAATTCTGACTTTTTCTCGCAATTCTGACTTTATAACTCGCAATTCTGACTTTATATCTCACAATTCTGACTTTATTTCTCACAATTCTGACTTTATTTCTCGCAATTCTGACTTTATAACTCAATTCTGACTTTATTTCTCGCAATCCTGACCTTATTTCTCACAATTTTGAGTTATAACTTGCAATTCGACTTTTTTCATCAGAATTGTGAGATATAAACTTAAAATTGTGGTGTGGAAAAAGTCAGAATTGCGTGAAAAAGTTTTTTATTCCATGATAGAAGCAAGCTTCCACAAGTCTGCATACAACAAGTTTATAGGAACTGTCAGTCATAGTCTGCAGCATGCATAGTGTGGACAGTATGCAAATTTTCTGTATGTATGGAATACATAGATTAACTACTATAAATGCCAAAATGTATATAACATGTTAATACTGTATCCCACAATGCAATGTGACTTGATCTTCCATTTCCTATGTGACGAATGAAATGGTAGCCTTTTTTCTCTCTCTTTCTTGACTCATTATTTGATTGTGGACTCTTAAACGCTTTTAATAAATTAAGTAAAATGTCCATGTTTATTTCCAAGATGACACCACCTACCAAATTATGTTCAAATTAGTAGTAATGTCATCCTGATCACAGTGTTGCATACTACTGTTTGAAATATTTATTTCTTATTGCATATTGTTTCATTTACTATTCATTAAAAAGACATTATTCAGTTAATGGTGTGCACTAAAAAAAAATAAAATTTGAACACAGCAATATACCTACAATAAAACACATTTCTTCATGTGCACAATGAAACACCAGTATTCAACAAGTTTAACATCAAACCACAAAGCAACAAAACTGTTCAACAAACCTGGCTATATTAAAATAATAACGGTAACACTTTATTTTGATAGTCCACTCTAGACACACTATCTCTAAACAACTACATGTCAACTATCATTCATTAGTGTATCAGTGAACGGTCTGCTTCATATCTGCTCTTTATTTTGATGCTATAAGTAAATTTGAAAGTACATTCAGTCATTTTACTAATCCAAAACTAACAGTCTACTAGTTTAATGAGAATTAGCTGAAATAGTTTCAAAGTTACTTATAGTTAGTAGAATGTCTAAAGCGGACCATCAAAATAAAGCGTAATCATAATAATAATGAAATAAATAAATAAACTAATAGACAAATAAATCAAAATCCTAATGCGTGACTTACTTCAGACTCTGACTTATTCTCCTCCTCCAGTAATGCAAAAATTTCTGAACATTCAACTGAGATTTTTATGTAGCCCTCGACTACATCATAGAGGTCTGGACATGGAAGTTTCTTCGCAATTCTTATGAAGGTCTCCAAACCTACATGACATTAAAGAAGCATGTTAATATACCATAACATTTCTTTTCTTTGACACTGTTATCCAAATAATCTTATGCATGTCTATAGACATGCATAGAAATAGATGTACATACTTAAATCTAATCTTATCCATGTATACACAAACACACACACTAAATATGTGTGGATTTATGTATTGATAAATAATAATTTATCCAGTATTGTTCTGCATTTTTGACTAATTACTGGCAGTTCTAAGCATCTATGCACAACAAAATATGAAAACAAAATAAAAGTCTGGGGAGATGAACACTGGAAGCGTGATATTTACGATTTAAAGAAGATTACTTATCAACAATGCACACGAATCACGCATTTTCACATTAAACTGTACAGTTCAACACATGAGCGGTTTGTGGCTGTAAGCAGACGGCTGGACAACACTCACCCTTCAGCGCTCTGGATGAATCCTTTAGCATGGACTTAAAGACAGAGCCATTAAACTCGCTTTCCTGTGTTTTGGTTTTCTTTGCTGTTGTAACGGGCTCAGGAGGATTCTCGTTTTGTCGTTTAGTAGCCATTGCTGTATCCCAGTATCTGTGACCGAAAACAGACACATGGAACAGCGGAAGTGTAAACTAGAAGCGATAGAGGACCAAAACACGTGGAAACGCTTATCTAATGAATATTAAGTTTGACGTGCTGACGTTCTTCCTTTTCTCTCTAGAGCGTCACCAGAGCCATTGAGAGCGTCACGAAACCAAATTAATATTCATAAGCTAAGCCAAGTATTCGGGCACAGAGAAGCCACACTTAGCCACAAAAGGTAGTCACATGCTAATTATTAACTGTGAATTAAAGTAATACTGTATGTGCTATATAACAGGGCACACATAACAAAAAATCTACTAAACACTTGCAATGGAGAGAGCACATACTTGCAGCTCAAAATTAGCTTAATATGCAAAATAATAAGCTTAATTAGCAATAGTAAATTTTCATTTCCAATAGTAATGTACACAGTAGTACTTTAACAGTCTGTAAAAATAAAAATAGTAAATACAAAAAAAAGTTTATACATATATATAAAATGTTAATATATTAATTTTATGTTAATTATATTAATGTGTGTGTTTTAGGATGAGATTTGGCTCATTTTTTCTTGATATGTCTGATATGCTGCTTATCACTCTAAAAAGTAATTCAGGGAATCTGTTGCCACAATTTAAATAAATTCATGGTTGCAAGTTAAAAATTCTAATTTGATTTAAATGAACCTTTTAAGTTGCAAACATTATTTCGTTGAATTCTGCAGATGTGACAATGTTGATTATTACATTAAAGGGGGCAATATGTAAGATTTCTGTCCACTACAGGTCGCTAGAGGCCTATTCAAAACAAAGGCGTAGCTTGATGACGCCAAGTTTGAGCACATCTTGGATCTTGGGTCATGTGGTCTTCACCTCAACGGATGGTGCAAAAGAATAGGGATAGGACTCGGGAAGAAATCATGTTCATGGATGTGATTATTAACATTACTGTAGTATGAAGCAGAGCAGGAGCGAGTGTTGTGGAGCTGAACGAGGAGCTGGAGCGATTGATCAACACACGCCTCACGAGCAGCAGGACTTTTATTAAGACACAGTCGCCGGCGCCGCTTCCGCTTTTCCGGTCATGAGTATGAGGTAACGCAGCTCTGTTTATCATATTAGATACATTTGAGAGTGTTGAAAATGATGTTATAACGTTACTCTGTGCGTTCACTCGGCGGCTGCTGTGAGACACTGTTACACACTGCAGTAAGATAGATCGATTTTAGAATATCATATTAAATGTTGGATGGCTTGTGTTGATAAATGGCATGCAATTAATTTTAAAACATATTATATGATGGAGAAAATACTGTATTACTGTTACTAAAAATAAAGCTGCATCTGATTATGCTATGTTAGCTACTTCACAAAATAGTGTTTTTCTCTGAGGCATGGTAAAGCATGGTACTCGCAAAAAATCAAGAAAATTAGATTTAAACAATTAAATCTAATAATTAGTTATCAGCTCTTCAATAATTAGTTTTCTGTCTATAAATATATCAAAACAGTTGTTCCCTTGTCTTTTAAAACATGTAAATATTAAAGCGTCTTTGGTGTTTCCATGGTTTCTACAAAATAAAACCGGAAACCAAGGGTAACGCGGTAATGTTTTAAAAGCAGCTTTACAGTGATAATAGGAAAATAATTAAAGTTTGTTTTGGCTGTACAACAACTCTAGAAGAAAACAGTGTCACTGTCCAGCTTAAGTAAGTTCAGTATTGATTCATTCTGTTGTAAAAATCATTAGTTATTAATTTAGTTCATTTATCTATACTGCAGCTCTGGAGAAAACAGTGATGTTATAGTAAAGCTCAGTTCAATTTGCATGCAGTGGTGTCAATGCAGACAGATCAAAAACATTGTTGAATATGAAGTGTCCCCAACTAAGCAAGACAGAGGCGACAGCGGCAAGGAACCCAAACTCCATCAGGTGACAGAATGGAGAGAAAAAAAAACATTGGGAGAAACCAGGCTCAGTTCTCCTCTGGTCGATGATTTTTGATTCAGGCAGCGTTACAGGTCAGAAATCAGATTGGGATCAGGACATTGAAAATATTTAATCCAGATCCATCTAGTTGAAGATCGGATTCATCACGGCGGTATGAGACGGTTTGTTGAGGATCTAGTTGACTCAATCTCTGCTGACATTTCAGAGATGTTCCCGTCCTCAATCTCACCTGGATACGGCCTGGATCCGGTTGACTACGGTAAACCTTGGGATAAACAGAGAGACTAATATTAGCGTAGATGCCATTCTTCTTATGATGTAACGAGTACATCTGGTGTTATAGGAAGTGTTCCCAGTTCTGGCTGACCTAAGTTATGCAGCCTAATAATCCTTTAATGAATGTGAAAATATAAATTGATAATTTGTGTTGTATATGCCAGCTTAAAGAGATGTGTTTTTAGTCTAGATTTAAACTGACAGAGTGTGTCTGCTTCCCGAACAATGCTAGGAAGATTGTTCAGGTTCTACAAAGGAAAATGATCTACTGCCTGCGGTTGATTCTAGGTATTATCAACTGGACAGAATTGCAATAAACGTGAAGGACTATAATGTTTTAAGAGCTCGCTCAGGTACTGGGGAGCTAAACCATTTAGTGCTTTGTAAGTAATTAGCAAGATTTTAAAATCTATACGATGTTTAATAGGAAGCCAATGCAGTGTGGACAGAACCAGGCTAATATGGTCATACTTCCTTGTTCTAGTAATAGCTGCTGCAAGTAATATTATACTTGTTCATTAAATTTATATGCTACATTTAGCATGTGCTATGATAGCTGTGAATATTAACTGAAATAGATCACAGTGATTGGTTCCAGGCAGTGCTACCATTCAAGGAGTTGGAGCAAATTCTTTTTCTGAGTAATGTTTGTTACAAATTATTAAGTTTCTCTTATTCAGTGGAGTTTGTTGGTTGAACACAATTTCATGTTAGTTGTAGTTGTTTTTTTTAATTTATTCAGTTTTTCAATGTAAAGGAAGAAGGCTATATTTTGTTCTCCTTCCTTCTTCCTTTTCCTTAGATGTACATGTATACAAAAAAGGTAAAATGTGAAAATACAGATGTTTTCCTATTCGTACTGTAATAAAATGACTTTGACAAATGTAAAGTTTTAAATGGTTTGGCACAGACTACCCAACATTGGGTTAAATCGACCCAGCGCAGGGTAGGTATGTGAAGGGGTTCATCACTTGTATTGACAGTAAAAATGACCCAGCACCTGGGTAAAAATATTAAAAAGAACCCAATTGCCATGCTAGTAATCACACAACACAGGAGAATCCAAACAAACACTTCTTTATTATTTCACAAGGTAACATATGAGATCACAGGAGCAAACTAACACACAACCACAATAAAAACAATAAAACAAAGGAAACTGAGCTTAAATACACAGAGAGGGTAATCAACTGAACAGGTGCATGGAACTAATTAACAACCAAGGAAACTAATTAGGGAACACAGGCAGGCAAAACAAGGCGAGAATACAGTAAAATGAAACCAAAATACACGTACACAGCAAAATCCCCAGAGTTAAATCAACTCTGCTCAGAGTACATATGGTCCCTCTCTAAATAGTGTTAAAGCAACACTGAAGCAGTTAAAGTTAATGAGATAATTAAACGATTAATTAAGTGATGAATGAGCATTAGTGATGAACATCTGCTGTTAACAAGCAGAATCACTGAAGAAATATAATCTCCTCTGCTGAGATCTTGAGAGTATAATGTCTGTATCTTCAGGTGATTTCATCTAGGGCTGTGGCTGAAGTCAGCTGTAGTTCTTGTGTTTCTCTTTTCTTCAGTGATTCTGTTTGTTAACAGCAGGTGTTCATCACTAATGCTCACTCACCACTTAATTGCTTAATTATCTCATTAACTTTAACTCTGCTTCAGTGTTACTTAACACTATTTAAAGAGGGACCATATGTACTCGAGCAAAGCTGATTTAACTCTGGAGAATTTGCTGTGTAACACCAATAAAATGACCCAACAGCCTGAACCCATCATTTGGGTTAAAAAAAAAAAAAAAAACAACAGCATTTTTTAGAGAGATGGAGAAAAATAAACAGACCCCTATTTTACCCCTAAATTTTATTTTTATGTATTTATTTTTTTATTTTAATCTAATGTTATTTATTTATTCAATTCAATCAATTTTTTATTTGTTTATATTTATATTATCTTATGCAATATGGTTTTTTTTTTTATACATTTTTATACTTTTTGTCTCTAAACATTTAGAGAACCTCCTACTCTATTTGATTATAATTTTATTTATTTATTTTAATCTGTTTAATTATTCTATTAAATCAAATATTTTATTAATATGTGACTTTTCTGGAGTTGAAAACGTTGATCTCTGTTCTTTCTTCAGACACAACATGGACAAAACTCCAGGGAGTTGGATTCTGGATCATCGTCAAAACTAGCAAGGATGGCGGAAAGCGTCACGTTCTTCACATTTTGTAGAATGTGGTTAACCAGACAGTTTCTGGTCCCCATTGACTAACATAGAAAAAAGACCATGGAAAATTTGGGACCAGAAACTGTTTGGTTACCCACATTCTTTTTAATATCTTCTTTTGTGTTCAGCAGACGAAAGAAACTCATACAGGACTGGATCAGCATGAAGGTGAGTAAATGATGAAAGAATTTTCATTTTTGGGTGAATTATGCCTTTAAGAGCATTTCTGAGCAGTTTTACATATACAAATATTGGAAACATCATGACTGTAAAAGATAAAAGCAGATCGATCCAGACCTACAGGTGTAACATTTACTGACTAGTGTCCGGTAGCATCCTGAGAGGGTAAAGAGTATAAAAGAATGGAAAGACTGTGTCAGTGAAGGTGGTTGTGAATGTGTGTAGATGTGTTTTTGTAACAGGATCAGAGAATGACACTGTTCCTCTCTCATAGTCCAGATCAACACTCACACAATCAAGCTTCTGTTCAACAGAAAAACCAAACCGCTCACCCAGTCCATACTGCACCCACCAGACATCAGTGTTCCTGTCCCATCCCTTCCTGTGGTTTGATGCTGTAGTTACTCCAAGACTCCAGGCTGAACTCTCTTTAACCTCCACATCCCAGCGGTGTGTTCCTGAGTTAAAACCCTCTGACCCCAGAACACACTCGTAGATGTCAAATCTCTCTGGATTATCAGGAAGCGGCTGTTTGTTCTCGCTCCATCTTACACTGGTCAGATCATCAGACACGACGAGACGTGGATTTGCAGTGTTTGGATCCAGGATCACAGGACCTGATGAGACACAATCTACAGCTGTTTTTATTCTGATGTTCATATAATAATCAAGAGTGAACCCAACACAGATTATTGTGAATTATGACATGTCCTATTGATCAAACAAATCAGACATTTTCTTCTGATCACAGTCAGTGTTTTTAGTTATATACTCTTTTATTATCAGTGTTTAATGGCATCAGCTACACACGTTAAATGTGTTATTCAAACATTTGTGTCTCATCATGAGATATGATAATTTGGAAAAGTTAAAATCACAATCAAACAATCAGAGCTGTTGAGATGAAAACTGTATCTGTGCAAATTCTGTTCAGCATCATCTGATCATGATCATTACACTGGGTCTTAATGTGGGTATAGAAATATGAAGCAGCTCTTCTAGAAACCCTTTCAAAATGGATTCAAGATTAATGAAAATCTTCTGAAGAATAGAAAATATTGAATGTTCCTGTGATTCTTAAAAAATTCTAAATAAGTTCTCAAATAACAACATGTATAACAATACTTTCTTATATTCCTTACAGAAAGTAAATATATATATATCCATATATTAATGATCAGTAATTCACAAGTTCACACTTACATATAATTAAATAGAGTGAAGGTTATGCATGCTTTCCGAGGGGAGGGATCAGAGCTCGGAATTTGGCCTGAACCCAGAGTACTCCTCCCATCCCAGGTTGGGATAGGAATAGTTAGAAGTGAAGAGATGGGGTGGTAGAGGGATGCTGGAAAACTGTCTGATGTATACGTCTTATCTCTTTAATTGAGTTGATTAACTGAATGTGCTCCTCCTGTGTTAATTAGTTTAATTATCTGAACGTCCTGCCCTTGCAAATAGTTGCCTCAATTATTTTAGAGTTAAACCAAGGCAATACTTTTACAGTATGTGGAAACTGATTGCCTTAAATTTCTCAAGCATGTTTTACTTAAAAATTTGTTGGCATTGGAAACCTATGTGGAGCCGTGGCGCTGAGCGTCTGAGGTGGAAACAGAGTGCTCGGGGTCTGAGGCGAAGCGGGTGCAACCGAGGACCAAGACGTACCCGGAGGGAAGGCGGAGCCCGCTGGTGCCGAAGGGGTGGGGAGACAGAGCACAGCGGATTGCTCGTAAGTCATCACTGACAAAGGTGGAGCCAAAAGAATGAGGGAGCCTGGTGGGGCCGCAAGGCAGAGGGTCTCTGGTAGAGCTGAGGGAGGGAGGAGCCAAGGTGGAACCGACGGGCCAAGGTGGAGTGACAAGATCAGTGGCTGGAGGCGAAGCTGGGGGATCCACCTGCTGGGACGAAGCTGGCGCCCGCCAGACCCGAAACTTATCCATACATCAAGGTGATAGGGGAGAAGATGAGGGGCTGAAGTGAACCAGCTGAGTTGGGGCTGAAGGACTGGCTGATCTTTGTAGTGGAGGTGCGAGAGGGAGGCTGGGCGGGATCAGCGATGATGACACAATGACTATATTAAGTTTAATTAAGTAGTCTTTTTGCTGGACAGTACCAGCGGCGCTGACACAATAACAAACCTGGGCGATGGAACAGTCTTTATGCTGGGCAAGACCAACGATGATGACTTAATTTCAGTACAGAGCAATGAACCAATGATGATGAGGGCATAAAAGATTCAGTAAAAGATTCAGTGTCCTCTCCAGCCCATGAGCCTGTTCCAGTGTCCTCTCCAGCTCATGAGCCCACTCCACCAGCCCATGAGCCTGTTCCAGTGTTCTCTCATTCCAATCCAGCCCATGAGCCCACTCTAGAGTCCACGTCAGCCCATGAGCCCATCCAGCCATGAGCCCACTCCAGTGTCCTCTCCAGCTCCAGCATTTCGAGTCCTCTGTCTCATCCACAAGCCCACTTAGAGTCCTCAGCCATGAGCTCCAGTGCAGCCATGAGCCCACTCCAGTCCTCCCAGAGCCTTCCAGTGTTCTCTCCAGCTCATGAGCCCACTCCAATGTCCTCTCCAGCCCATGAGCCCACTCTAGAGTCCACGTCAGCCCATGAGCCCGCTCCAGTGTCCTCTCCAGCCCATGAGCCCACTCCAGTGTCCTCTCCAGCCTGTGAGTCTGCTCCAGAACTCATTCCAACACACGAGTCTGCTCCAGTGTCCTCTCCAGTCCATGAGCTCGTTCCAGATTCCTCGCCAGCCCATGAGCCCACTCTAGAGTCCACGTCAGCCCATGAGCCCGCTCCAGTGTCCTCTCCAGCCCATGAGCCCACTCCAGTGTCCTCTCCAGCCCATGAGCCTGTTCCAGTGTCTCCAGCTCATGAGCCCACTCCAATGTCCTCTCCAGCCCATGAGCCCACTCTAGAGTCCACGTCAGCCCATGAGCCCGCTCCAGTGTCCTCTCCAGCCCATGAGCCCACTCCAGTGTGCTCTCCAGCCTGTGAGTCTGCTCCAGAACTCATTCCAACACACGAGTCTGCTCCAGTGTCCTCTCCAGTCCATGAGCTCATTCCAGATTCCTCGCCAGCCCATGAGCCCACTCTAGAGTCCATGTCAGCCCATGAGCCCGCTCCAGTGTCCTCTCCAGCCCATGAGCCCACTCCAGTGTCCTCTCCAGCCCATGAGCCTGCTCCAGTGTTCTCTCCAGCTCATGAGCCCACTCCAATGTCCTCTCCAGCCCATGAGCCCACTCTAGAGTCCACGTCAGCCCATGAGCCCGCTCCAGTGTCCTCTCCAGCCCATGAGCCCACTCCAGTGTCCTCTCCAGCCTGTGAGTCTGCTCCAGAACTCATTCCAACCACAAGTGTCCTTCCAGTCCCCTCCATGAGCCCACTCTCCATGAGCCGTCCAGTGCTCCAGCCCATGAGCTCCACTCCCCATGCAGCAGCCATCCTGCTCCAGTGTCTCTCCAGCCATGAGCCCACTCATCATTGCTCCTCTCAGCATGAGCCCACTCCAGTGTCCTCTCCAGCCCATGAGCCTGCTCCAGTGTTCTCTCCAGCCATGAGCCCACTCCAGTGTCCTCTCCAGCCCATGAGCCCACTCCACGTCAGCCCATGACTCCAGTGTCCTCTCCAGCCATGAGCCCATCCAGCCCATGAGTCCGCTTCAGTGTCCTCCAGCCCATGAGCCCTCCATCTCCAGCCCATGAGCTGCTCCAGTGTTCTCATGAGCCGTCCAATGTCCTCTCCTTCCCAAGTCTGTTCTCTCCAGCCCCATGAAACCGTCTCCCCCCCATAAACCCATAAGCCAGGCCCTCGCCCACTTTATCCCACTTAAGCCATGTTGGATGTATTTAGACACAAGGTGTTGGGTACTGTATACAGTATCTGGAGTTTGGTTTTTTGTCTGAGTTCTAGGTTTTTTATTTTGTTTTGTAATTATTCTGTCCCTGCTGTTTGTTCCAATGGTTACTGATTTGATTAGAGTCCTCTGTTCAGGTGTGTTTAGTTAGATTCTCCCTTTGTTTGTCATGTCTATTTAAGCCCTGTGTTTCTATGTGTTAATTGTCAGTTCTATGTTTATATCATTACATATGTTGGTTGTTCTGTTCCTTTTTCAAGATTCTCCAGTGTTTTGTAAAGTTTTGAGTTTGTTTAATAAGTTTATTAAAAGTATTAGCATCTAGATTAGCATCTGCTGCATCTAGATCATGCCAACTTTCCTTTGTGCTACAACCAGCGACCGTGACAATTTCGAAGTTTACTCTTTAGGATAATCTTTAAAAATCAGACAAGAAAAGTAGTAACTTTTGGAATTCAAAATATTCTTAGCTTTTTCTCAAGTTACAAAGTAAGAAAAAAATAATATAGTACTTTTATGTTATGAAAACCCTGTCTAGCCAAGTGCGATTTCCAGTGTGTGTGTGAGCACAGATCTTCTCCAGACTCACTGTTTTGGACGATGTCCTGCATCTTCTTCCAGACTCTGAACGGCAGGTTGCCCAAGTAACGTGGCACATGAATCAAAGCTCCAGAAGGCATCTGTGGATCCGGCTGTGAGATCTGGACTCTGGAAGAACATTCAGGAGTCAGAACTGCAGTGGCTTTGGATCAGAACCAGAGAAACCAGAGACAGGAGCAGATCACTCACCTTTCCACTGAGACTGGAAACTCCTGCAAAACAAACACACCATTTATCATCAAGAACTCAATCAATCATCAATCTATCAATCAATGATCTGAAATCAGACCTTCAGAAAGCAGACGTCACTGGCTTTCATCATCTCCTCCATGTCTTTGATTGTGTATGAAAGAGCTGAGATGTGTCTGTTCATCTCCTCCAGCTTCTCCTTCATCATCTGCTTCTTCTGCTCCTCTTCCTCCCTCAGTGCAGTGATTGTAGCTTCCTTCATCTCTGAGAAACTGATGAAGCTTCTCAAACTGCTGTTTAATCTGCTGCTCTGTGTGCTCAGCTTGAGACTGAAATCAAATCACATTCACTTCAATCATCTCAAAGATGCACCTTCTTCTGGAAGAGTGAAATATGAAGAGTGAGTGGATAAATGTGGGTTCGTTAACTACAACTTTAACTTTTTGAAGTACTAGTACTGTAGTAGATGTTCTGTGTCTGTAGTGTGTCTCAAACTAATTAGCTAAAATGAAATGTGGAAGGTGAATGCTAGCCAATGGGATTAGTGTTGGCGCATTAGTGCTGACAGAGGAGTCTGAGTTTGATTATAATTTATACAAATGGTTGTGTGTATGTGTTTGTTTCAGTCAGTCAATAAATGAATATGTAATTATGTCAGACAAATCAATTCAGCTGTTCTAATCAAACTTGTAAATATGTCAAAAGAATCAATCCTCACCTTGATGTGTTCAACTGTTTTCTCAAACTTTCCTTTAATGCTTTCTTTGTGTTTAAGTTTCTCTTGTAAGGAATTCAATGCTGTATTGTGCTCCTTCTGGAATTTAAAGAGAAAATCTATAAGATATCAGACATTTCTGCAATATGATCTTATCTATAATACATAAGCTTTAACAAGTGTTTATCCTCATCTGTAAATCTGTCTTGCCTTATATGCAGGAACAACTTCACTGATGGGTCTGAATGAGTGATTGATGTGTTTCTGCGAATCTCTGCACACTAAACACACAGGCTGTTCGTCCTCCAGACAGAAGAGTTTGAGTTTCTCACTGTGTAAACTGCAGACCTCGTCCTCAGCCCCTGATGAGCGCCTCTCATTTCTCTCCGTCAGGAACGCCTCACACAAGTTTTTTAACACAAGATTACACGGAGGATCATCTCTTGAGGATCTTCTACTGCAGACAGGACACTCCTGAGTTTTCTTGGTTCTCCAGAACTGTTGAAGACACTCTTTACAGAAACTGTGACTACATGATAAAACAACAGGAGCCTTGAAGATTTCGCAGCACACGGCACAAGAAAGTTCATCTGCAGATACATTTAGTGAAGCCATTTCACTGTTTGAGCTCCAGCAATATAGACTTTACTTTCACTTTCTGAATGATGGTTTCAAAAATTAATTACCACAAGAATTACAAGGATCTGCTGTCTGTTCAGAAACAAACTTCTCGAAAATCCTCAATGAAGTGCGTTTTCTCTTCCTTCTTCATTGATTGCTGATTCTTTTATACTTTATGGCAGGAGAGACAAGTCAGTCCCTTCTTGGTAAGTTTTGTAAGAGGGTGAAGTTTCTGATCATGTGATTGTTTAAACATGTTAAATCATGTTTAAACAGTCCAAACAGGAACATCAGGATTTCTTCAGGTTACATTTGAACAACATGCATTCAAAATTAACTTACATTGAAACTATCTAGTATAATGCTACAAAACATTGATACAAACAAATATTGATAATAACAAGGCTCAAGAAACTTGTGTTTTATTTATTGCACTCTATTTGTTGTTGAGTGTGTTTGAAACTCAAATAGTTTCTCCAGGGTCTCATTTGTCTGTTCTGTCTGTCTTGTCTTGGCTTATTGTTTCTTTGTTTAATGTCCCCTTGTTTAAGCCCTTGTGAAGTCTTTATTGTCTGATTGTGCTCACCTGTTCCTCATTTATTGTGTTCTCCTCCCCTCGTGTTTTGCCAGTCTGTTGTAATTGAGTGAGTTGTGTTTGTGCTAATCTGTGACTCCTTGTGCTTCATGTGCATTCCTTGGAAATAGTGCTTATCTTGGAACAGCATACTGACAGCATATGAATAACAAGACAACAGTATGACAACAAGAATAAAGATAATCCATCTCTGAGTCCATATAACACAAATGAATAGAGTCAGTCCATGTCAAATCAACCAAATTTCATAAACTTCCCAGGCTCAAAATTTTTATTTTGTTAATATTTTTTTCTGTAAAAAGACAAACATAAATAGTGATGAAAGCCAAAGTGTGAAATATCACAGATGTATATTTAATGAGTAATCCACTATTTTGTAGAGGGGGGTCAAAATGACAATTTTCGGTGCACTTTATATTAGGTGTCTTTAACTACTATGTACTTACATTTAAATGAATAATTTGATACAATGCACTTATTGTGTACATACATGTTTTTACATTGTAATTATATTTTAAAAACACCTGCATGTAATTAAATCTGTAATTAATTTCCGTAATTACATTTATAATTACACTGTTGACACTTCCCTTACACCTTACCCCTACCCTTAAACCTTGAACCATCAGGGGCCTTTAAAATGAAGATACCAAAAGGAAACCAGAATCTAAAAGGGTATTAAGATATCTTTAATACTTCTTACAGGCATGAAAACTTGAGGCAAAAAAATACAAGAAGTGCTTTTTGCCATTTTTTAACTGTTTCATTATGTTGGCATATAATGAAACAAAGATTGATAAAGTCAACAGACTTTACTAATAGACCTACCAATCTCTGTGGACCAATAAGGTCCCACTTTATATTAGGTGGCCTTAACTACTATGTACTTGCATCAAAAAATATGTGCAATGTACTTGTTGTGTTCATATTGTATTGCAAAACACTTTTGCTGCTTTTGAGGTGGAATATGGGTAAAGTTAGGTAAAGCTTTGGTTGGTATAGAGATATG
Organism: Culter alburnus; assembly: GCA_028476615.1. Taxonomy (NCBI): domain Eukaryota; kingdom Metazoa; phylum Chordata; class Actinopteri; order Cypriniformes; family Xenocyprididae; genus Culter; species Culter alburnus. The sequence continues at coordinate 70,760 of JAOTNS010000452.1, read as the reverse complement.
GAGCTCTTGATGTGATACAGCAGTGGCTGTTACTAGCCAAGTTTCCATCCAGTTTTTGCTATGTTTTGTTATTGACAAAGCAAATATGCACAAAAAATATGTGCGAAATTTGCTGTCTCCAGGCTGTTTCCATCCAGAGTTCCTTTTACTGATAAAATGGTACGCATGATGACGGCATTTCTAAAAAAATGCATTGTCGCATAAGTTGTTATATCGCTAAAAAAATCTGCCCTTGAGCCGTTTTCATACATAATTTTGCATATATCGCAAATTCTAATCGTTTGCATCCTAAATATTTTTAAAATGTACAGAGTAAAAAGACAATTGAAATTCACCAATAGGCTACTGCTTATTTGCTATTAAACAGGAAATATAAGAAGATGACAGCAGCTTGTCTGACAGGACTTTACTCCCTTTATTTGACAAAGCGCAGGTTTGGAAACAGCAGTTTATTTGTCCTGTAGCCAAGACCGCATTAAGACCTCACTGGGCCCCGGGGCTATGAGTTACTGCAGGGCCCCCCATCACAATAATGATATATAGCACAATACAGTTATTTTTGCTTTAAATAAGATTTTTTTAAATATATATATATATATCACAATTTTTGATGCACTGAAATTTCATAATTCTTGTCACCAATTTCAGTAACAAAAAACAGCCAACGTTAAAAAACAAAAACAAGTAAACAGTCACAAATTGCAATAGAGCAAAGATACATAAGAAAATTACTTACTTGAAAAACTTAATACAATATAATATTTCTTTTTTGTGCTTTAAGTACAAATACATGGCATAGTCTTCATTCTTATTTTACAAAATTGATTCAGTCAAGGACAGTGAGTGATTTTGTTTCTGTTTGAGTAACATTATCGACACAAAAGGCAACAGCAGCAGTATAGGCTGCTTCAGGGGTATAGTTCACACAAAAATGAAAACTGACTTCCATAGTATGAAAACAATATTAGTATAGGAGTCAATGGGAACCAGAGACGTAAGAAAATACAAACATTCTTCTTTTGTGTTGTTGAGAACAAAGAAATTCATACATGTTTAGATCAACTTGAGGGTGAGTTAATGATGATTTTAAAAATAACTGAGATAAAACTGAGGAAGAACATGAGCTCTGAAACAACTGAAATGACAAAGATTAAGAGATTTTATCATTTAGTCACTATGTCAGTGAATAATTATTCACATAGGCTGTGTAATGGGGAGGATTAAAAAAAAAAAAAAAAATGGTCGACTCGGGACGAGAATTCTGATAAGCTGTCCAACATGGGCCGGGCTAGGGCATGAGCGTCTCGGGCCAGTGCCTGTGTGCCGTATACTGTTGCAGCCATTACAATAGCTCAGTTTTGTTTTTATTGCCAAAGTAGTTATATTTCTTTTTGTTTCTTTGATAAGTTAAAATGTTAAGAGGGTTTTTTTTTTTTGTTTGTTTTTTTGTTAAATTAAAGACTTTGTTTTTTAAAGTGACAAAGCAGCCAGCGTCCGACAGCGTTTGATCAGTTTAGCCTCTCAAATCAACACTTGACTTACCTACAATAAAATCCATAGATATAAAAAACTTCAAGCATATCACAATATTAGCTTAAAGGTTTATCATCACCACCACAGTATAAAGTTTTCACTTGACCAACTGAAGTGTATTTTGTAAGTAAAAAGAAATTTTGATTTTGATGGCTGCAACACACTCCAGAAAAGTTGGGACAGAGGCATGTGTGACATCACCCTTTCTTTTAATCACACTTTTTAATTGTTCAGGAACTGAGGATAATAATTGTAAAAAGTTTTGCAAGTGGAATTTTTACCCAATCTTGCCTGATTCAAGACATCTGCACAACAGTCTGGAGTCATCCTTGTCAGATTCTCCTTTTCATGATGGACCATACATTATCAATAAGAGTCAGATCTGGACTGCAGGCAGTCAGAAACATCCACTCTATGGTGTAGAGGGTCTAGAAACCAAGGGGTCCTGGGTCTAGAAACTACCCAGGAAAGATGTCATCCTGATGGCAGTTTATATCTCTGTACAATCCAAATATATGACTCCATGTCAATGGTATCTTTCTATCTATGGTTTTAAACTTTAAAAAGCTCTAAATGGAGCAATGCCTACTAAGATAAATTTGCTCTGCCCACTTCCAGCCTCAGACTGCTGGCCTGGCGCTGTTGTCCTCAGACTGCTGTGACGTATGGTTCTGCGGTTCTGCAGTTAGACAGTCTCGAAATTGAAGGCTCTAATCTCTCCAAGCATTAGTAGTCCCAATGGGGGCTATATCAAAGCTTGGGTTGAAAACTTGTGAAACAACTTAAGAAAAAACACATCTTCCACCAAACAAACACTTATGAAACATATACCAACTAAAAATAAATTTGATTAAAAAAGAAATAAAAATATTAAAAAAAGATAACATTTGTTGTAAAAAACTTAAAATTAATTAAAAGTTTGTTGCATTTTTACGGTGGCGCATTGCTGCCACATACATAATATTTTTTCCACTCAATTATGTCGCAACAACGACAATAAAATTACATCTTTTTCTCGTTAAAACAACATTTTCTCGTAATAACGAGATATGTCGTTAAAACTACATATTTTCTACGTGACATGTAAGAAATATACCTTTATCTGATCTAGAATAGAGAATTTTTATAGCCTAGATCAGTGCCTTTATCACACTTCCACGCTCGAAAAGCAGAAGCAAATTAGTGTAAAATACATTCGAAGCCTGTATCAATGGCAGTGACTATAGCATGAGATTGTTGTGATTTGGTGTACGTTCATCACAGATACTTCATCTAAACCAAACTTTCTAAAACTTATAAGGTAAGAAGGACCCCTCATAATAACATATAACTGTCAGTGTGTGTGGGAGTAATGAACACAATATAATTGTTTTATTGGCGTATATCCCCATTTGTAAATATGCAGTTTCTAATAATAAAGCACAATCATTTAGCATTCCTTATTTTCTGGAAAATAACTCACAACCGATTATGTCACATGCACCGGGTCAGACTTAAGTTTTTGAGAGGAATAAAATAACAGATAAATCTCATTGGTGTTTCATTTTATTATACATTCAAAAATAATGTCACTAAAATACCAGTAAAAACAAACATTAAGCGATAAACATGTATTTTAGGCTATTTCCACAACAAATCCTTTAAATTCAATACAAAACAAGAATGAAAAATATAAGTATAAAATAAACATAAATTATAGTGGCATTCATTACCTACCAACAATATTTATTTTAAAGCCTAAACTATTTATTTAAAACAAAGCTGAAACTTAAACTTGGGCTCCTCTCTCATTCGGCACTAATCCAAATATTTCTATTTTCGCACTTGGACGCTAAACTATTATTTATTATGTTAACAATGCTTTGTACTTTACTCGTGTCCCAGTATCCACGTAAAACAGCATCCTTCACATGCGCATAAACGTGTTTTGGAATAACAACACAACGGTAGAGTCTCAAACTTCAGTGCAGTAAAATTGCTAAAATCTGTTATAATATTCATTCAAGTTAATTTTACTGCACAAATGCAGATTAAAAAAATAATAGTGTTTAAAACATTAAATGTATTGGAAAAAAAAATATTATTTTTTTTTAACCCACATATTTCCAATCTAGACAAATACAGTAGCCTAAAATAAAGTTTGTCGATATTCTTAATGATTAGAAATTAATTATTCAGTATTCAGGGATTGACTTGATTGGTATTGTTCAACAATTATGAAATATATAGGCCTATATATTGATTAAATCCCTCATTGGGGGCTGTGCCCCTCTAATATTGAAATCCTAATCGACCCTGTTCCATACATGTTTTTGGGCATGTGAAGGATGCTGTTTCGGGACATGAAAGCATTGTTAACAACATAATAGGCAAAATATTTTAGCGTGTAGAGTGCGAATAGAAACAATTTGATTTGTGCCGAATGAGAGAGGAGCCCAACGCCAGTTTCAGTTTCGATTTAAATAAATTTGTTTAGGCTTTTGAATAATGAATGCCACTATAATTTGTTTCTGTTTATTTTATACTTATATTTTCAGTCTTGTTTTGTATTGAATACCATTAAAGTTAAAGGATTTGTTGTGGAAATAGCCTAAAATACATGTTTATAGCAATGTTTGCAAATATTTCATTTTTACCGGTATTTTAGCTACATTATTTTTGAATGTAACAATAAAATGCGACTGATACACCAATGCGATTTATTTGGTGGAAGTCGGGACATGCGCTTAACGTGGCTTAAAGGATTAGTTCACTTTTAAATAAACTTTTCCTGATAATTCACTCACCCCCATGTCATCCAAGATGTCCATGTCTTTCTTTCTTCAGTCGAAAAGAAATTAAAGTTTTTGATGAAAACATTCCGGATTTTTTCCTTATAGTGGACTTCAATGGGCACCAAACAGTTGAAGGTCAAATTAGTTTCACTGCAGCTTCAAATTGTTCTACACAATGCCAGATGAGAAATAAGGGTCTTATCTAGTGAAACCATTGCTCATTTTCTGAAAAAAATTGAAAATTATATAAGTTTTAACCTTAAATGCTCATCTTGAACTAGCTCTCTTCTTCTCCTCTATTAGAATTCCAGCAGTGTAGACACTGCTAAGCGTATTACTGCCCTCCACAGGTCAAAGTTTTAACTAATTATTATATACTATTGAACTAGCATATTGCATATAAAAATAGTTTTTTTCAAAAATTTAATTTTTTTTCAGAAAATGAGCGATGGTTTCACTAGATAAGACCCTTATTTCTCATCTGGGATCTTGTAGAACAATTTGAAGCTGCAGTAAAACTAATTTTGACCTTCAACCGTTTGGTGCCCATTGAAGTCTACTATAAGGAGAAAAATCCTGGAATGTTTTCATCAAAAACTTTAATTTCTTTTCGACTGAAGAAAGAAAGACATGGACATCTTGGATGACATGGGGGTGAGTAAATTATCAGGAAAAGTTTATTTAAAAGTGAACTAATCCTTTAATGTACTAAGACAGTGAAATTAAAAGACCAAACTCAGTAAACATCATACTAATAAACCATACTATGTAAAGCAAAGCAGTTGAGCCCAGAATATGAACGCAATTCGTTTAATTACACATTACAGAAAATATGTCATTTTAATGAGAAAAGATGAGTTTTAAAGACATAATATGTCGTTATTACGACATAATTGAGTAGAAAAAATATTATGTTTCACTGTACATTTTAACGTGTTTGTTTCTTCTGTTAATTGTGCCGTTTCTCTTGGGCATTTTATTGCTCTGACAGTCTCTCCAGTTGTCCTGACAGTGACTCCAGCTGTTCAGTCTCTTTGGAAACATCTAGAAAAGCCATAATACAGGATGTTGTTCATTTTAGTGCTTGTGATGATTCAGAGGAGGTAGTGATTGGGAATAATACGTCTATAATTACATTCTCTCTTACCCATGAATGTGATTTTGCTGGTTTGTAACAGTGAGAGTTCCATTGATTTCTTCAGTTCTGATTTAAGAGCATCATTTATGTACAGCTTTACAAAGAGCCAGAGAAGATTCAGTTTAGTTGTTGTACAAATGAATACATGCTTGTCTCAATGAAAGCAAGATCAGTACCTTTAAGTTATTGAACCTTTTAAGCACTTCCTTTTTTGCATTGTTGAACATGTCATGTTTTATCATGTCGACTGAGGTTATCAACATTTCTTGCCTTTTCTTCATGGATCCGATTCCAGTCGCTGCTGCAGCTTTCTAAAATAAGCAACACTCAGTATTTATTCATTGCCTTTCTCATGGAGACACATCAGAACATAGAATATGTATGTACACTCCATTTTAGAGTGATAACTCAGCACTCGTTAAGAGTTGAACAAAATGATTGGATGCATTAAAAAGCTAAGCTAAGCTTTAAAATGATACCTATTTTGTGTCATTCCTGTCAGTGGTTTTTTAGTAATTTGATCATGTATTTTTTCATGGGGGGTGGCGTCCAGCACTTCGGTCTTAGTCACTGTACTGGGCAGAGTTTCCCAAAAGCATCGTAAGCCTAAGTTGATCGTAGCTCCTTTGCCACCAATGAAGCTACGATGCTTTTGGGAAATGCAGCCCTGGTCACACAGGCTTTTTTTCCTGTTACTTTTCATCCATGGTTTTGTGTTTCTTACAGTGATTAAAAAAATAAATAGTTTCAGCATTAATTCAAAAATTTAATGCTAACTTACTTTTATAGTGAGGAGCCATTTCCCTCTCAATAGTTTTGTGGATTGATGAATAGATTTCCGTCTTTATATCAACAATTTCTCTGTTGAGACTTGCCTTCAGTTTAGTTTCCTTTAAAAAAAACGGGAAAAAGCCACAAATAAGTTTTTATATATATCAGGGGAACCTGCTTATTTCTGTACATTTCAATACCAACTGGTTTATAAAAACAGCCTGCTCTTCAATGGAAGTAAAGACACACACACAGAAGAAAAGGGCCAGATTACGGACAACTGAACTCACCTCTGTTCTGAGGTATTTCTGAATGTGTCCTTGCAATGAAGATCTGGGATGAGCAGAGGCACTCTGGATAATACTGAACTTATCAATCTCCTCCTGCAGTGACTTCCCTGTTTTTCCACTCTTACTGAAGCCAAGAGAAAACAAAATAGAGTTTCATTTAATAAAAGTTTACAGAACTTTGTTGTAATCCCTGAAAAATAATCTAATGCAATAATTACAGGAAGGAAATAGTGATAAAAGATTGGATCATTTTACTTAGTTCAGCAAAATTAACTTTAATTCTTTAATTCGTTTAATTTATTTGAACAGAGTTCAATTAAAGTGTTACATTCTATTAATACACTAGCTATGCATCATGAGAGAAAAATAAATGACATTTTATATTCTATTATAGAGAAGATAAAAGTTGTAAACTCACTGTAAACAGTTTATTACTTGGTTAAAATTAAAGGTGACCTAGAACATGTTTTTAAAAGATGTAATATAAGTCTAAGGTGTCCCCTGAATGTGTCTGTGAAGTTTCAGCTCAAAATACCCCATAGATTTTTTTTTAATTAATTTTTTTAACTGCCTATTTTGGGGCATCATTATAAACGCGCCGATTTATGCTGTGCGGCCCCTTTAAATCTCGTGCTCCACGCCCCAAAAGCTCGCGCTTGCCTTAAACAACATAAAAAGAAGTTCACACAGCTAATATATCCCTCAAAATGGATCTTTACAAAGTGTTCGTCATGCATGCGGCGGATTATGTGAGTATTGTATATTGTTATATTGTTTACATCTAATTCTGCATGAGTTTGAGGCTGTGCTACGTGGCTAACGGGCTAATGCTACACTGTTGGAGAGATTTATAAAGAATGAAGTTGTGTTTATGAATTATACAGACTGCAAGTGTTTAAAAATGAAAATAGCGACGGCTCTTGTCTCTGTGAATACAGTAAGAAACAATGGTAACTTTAACCTCATTTAACAGTACATTAGCAACATGCTAACGAAACATTTAGAAAGTTTACAGTTTACAGATATCACTAAAAATATCATGTTATCATGGATTATGTCAGTTATTATCGCTCCATCTGCCATTTTTCGCTGTTGTTCTTGCTTACTTAGTCTGTTGATTCACCTGTGCACATCCAGACGTTAATACTGCCTGCCCTTGTGTAATGCTTGAACATGGGCTGGCATATGCAAATATTGGGGGCGTACATATGAATGATCCTGACTGTTACGTAACAGTCGGTGTTATGTTGAGATTCGCCTGTTCTTCGGAAGTCTTTTAAACAAATGAGATTTATATAAGAAGGAGGAAACAATGGAGTTTGAGACTCACTGTATGTCATTTCCATGTACTGAACTCTTGTTATTCCACTATGCCAGTATAAATTCAATTTTTCATTCGAGGGCACCTTTAAGGCGTCCTGCTTTATGAATGTAACGTTTAAACTTGATAAACTTCACAGACACATTCTGAGGACATCTGAGACTCAAATTACATCTTGTAAAAATTATTATTGTGCATTAGTTAAGCATGAATTAATGCATATTAGTGCTACCCTGTTTCCTATAACCTATGCAGCTGTCAGGTGATTAATGTAAGGTTTGAACCAGAAAACACAGTAGGGATGTGTATGCGGCTGTCATGAACGACTTATTGCAAGAAGGAAAGCAGTTCAATCTTATTTTTTGTCCTGCTCGGACTTCATAGGAAACAAAAATTAGGTTCAAATTATGTTCACTTTACAAAAAATTTGGCCTCCAATTAATCTGGAAAGGCCTCTAAACCCAGTCTTTATCTTCCTGGGCACCAGAGTCAGTTTTTTGCTTTAGCTACATGCAATCTACATTTGGTGCTCATTTACAATCTCGTTAGTCACTGACCCAGAATTGTGGGTTGTTTTCATTTCATTTTATGCTAAACTGAACAAAGCAGTACTAAAAAACAAAGTGATGAATCAGCTCTTACGGGAAAATCTTGTTGAAATCATCTTGAAGACATGCATGCAGGTTTTTGGCCAATTCCTTGTTTAGGTCTAGGTCTCCATCCCTATTTTTCTTCAAATAGATCCCACCATTCTTGCACATAGATTGAAGGATTCTATGGAATCTTCTTCCATCCTTATTCTGAGTGACACAGCAAAAAAAATACCAGTGTTAAAATGGCAAGAAAATGGTGATTCATTTTGTAGAACATTAAATTCACACTTACGCGTAATATTGTGTCCATTGTGGTAGTAACACATGATTGCACTGATTCTTCCACTCCCTTTGAGAGACACTGCTCCAGAACATTATGAATGTTGTCAAAACTCTTTTTCAATTTAGTTCGTTCCTCCTGTAGGTTCTTCTTTAATTCCGTGTGAATGCTGGCTTTCATTTCAGCCTAAAACACAACCATATGGCAGGAGAGAAATGCAGAATAATACACTTCTGTCAGGACCACTATTGTAAAATATGCTTGATAATTGCATAGAGTTTGCTGGGGATGGATGAGGGTAATTAGCTCCCGAGAAACGTGATAGCTGCTGATAATGCTGAAGGAATGGTTGCTGTGATAGGTGTCGAATTCATATAGGTAGACGTGAGTCTCCTGAGAGTCAGCTGATGTCAGAACTAACACTTTGCTTGATATTGGCAGTGAAATATCATACCGTTTTCGTTTCTGTATCCAGTTGAACACTTTGGATCAAGGACAAAACTCCCTTTGCTTCATTGACATAATCTCTGGTCAGTTCTCTCCTGATGTTCTGGTTAAGAATCCTCAGATCATCCTGCAGCTTTGGGATTTCTACAGATATATACAGTTTCCAAAACACATCGGATTAATTTCATCAGAGCTTTGTCTGCTTCATAAATGATTCATCTTCAGAGTGAACAAAAATATATTTTTTGTCATGAATAATAGTAAAATAAAGGCAATGGATATATTTTACCTGTTTCACCATGTTCAAGATTTAATTCTTGGTCAAAGAATGCATTGGAACTTACAGTAAAAACTTGAAAATCATTGTCAGTGTTGAGTATTTTCTAGAAAGAAAGAAAGAAAGAAAGAAAGAAAAAAATAATAAAAGACATGGTATTAAAGAAAACTTCTGGGGGTTCCCTGAAAATGGAACGAGATGCTGGAACGATATGTCCCACAGAACCAGGTGTCTGAAGCACGGAAAGCGTTTTAGCTGACAGTAGATCTAGGATGACGTCACATAAACATACAAAGGCCCCAGACGTTCTCTTTCGAGGGAACTCAGTTAATGAAGCTATAGGATGTTAAAGGATTAGTTCACTTTCACCCTCAAGCCATCTTTTCTTCTTTCTGATGAACACAATCGTAGAAATTTTAACAAATACCCTGACGCATCTGAGATTTATAATGGCAGTAAGCTTTACCAAACGAGTATGAGCTGAAGATGTGCATAAACGTACTCCATACGGCTCCAGGAGTTTTATTAAAGGCCTTCTGATGTGAAGCGATGCGTTTGTGTAAGAAAAATATCCATATTTAAACGAGTTATGAAGTAAAATATCTAGCTTCTGCCAGACCGCCTTCCATATTCAATGTACAAAGAATGTGTAAAACTCTTGCAGTTCACAAAGCATACCCTATTCAACTTACGGAAAAGGTGTAACTGATGTGACGCTGTTTACACTTTCTTCGTAACTTGGATATGGAAGGCGGTCTGGTGGAAGCAAAATATTTTATTTTTATATTATATTAATATAAATATTAAATAATAAAAAAAATTAAATAATAAAATTATATTATATTTTATTATTTAACTTGTTAAATATGGATATTTTTCTGACATAAACACATCGCTTCAGAAGGCCTTTATTGCCTTTATGTATGTTTATGATGGATGGATGTGGATGGAAGCACTTTCTTCAGCTCATACTCATTGGTCCTGTTCAATGCCATTATAAAGCTCGGATGCATCAGGATATTTATTAATATTTCTCAGATTATGTTCATCAGAAAGAAGAAAGTTGCAAACTTGCAAACTATTAGTTTATAGTTAATTAATTCATAGTTAAAGGATTAGTTCACTTCACAGTGAAGTCCACTATATGGAGAAAAATCCTGGAATGTTTTCCTTAAAAACCTTAATTCTTTTCGACTAAAGAAAGACCTAAACATTTTGGATGACATGGGGAGGGGGGGTATTTTAATTCTGAAGTGAACTAACCCTTTAATATATTGTAGTTTCTACACTGTTAGCATATTAATAGGCTAAATACAAAAAGTGAATTAATCTTTCATTATCACTGTGTCACAGACACGTCAGGCTCCACCCTCACTCAATTCCAACGCACTCAATCACCCGAGTTCTAATCACCGCCACCTGCACCTCATCACCAGCACTCATCAAGCACACTACAAGAACCCAACACTCACACACACTCACTGTCCGGTCTCATTGCTACATACTTACCTGTATGCTTACCTCAAGGACTCCAGACGAACTACTTACCTGTTTCCAACGTCACCAACGTCTCTGTTATTCCCTGTGTGCTTCTCCTCGTGTGTGTGAGTGTTTCCAGTCTCCTGTGTTCCAAGTCTCCAGCGCCAATCAAGATCTTCTCTTCTACAACATCATTAAGGACAGTATTACAAATCTGCACTCCAGAACTCATCACAACTTCACGAATTACTCACCTGCACTTCAGTTATTCTCTACTGGCATCAATAAACTTTACTGTTTGTGTTATATCTGCCTCCATCCCTTCTGTACTGTAACAGAAGACCGGACCAAACAGCCGATGCCAGTATGAGTCACCAGGATCCATTTCAAGAGCTCGTGGACGCTCTCCGTCAAGCCCTCACAACCCAACCATCATCACCGTCACCACCGGTCGCTCCAGCTACTCCAACTTCCACTCCTTCACCTGTGGTGCACGCCAGTCCCATGGCCAATCCGACACCCTACGCAGGATCGGCGGAGGATTGCAGCAGATTTCTCCTGCAATGTGAGCTGGTCCTGGGGATGCAGCCGCACCTCTACCCTAACGATACAGCCAAACTTGCGTTCATCATCTCTCATCTTCAAGGTAAAGCTTTAAAATGGGCAAACTCCCCTGTGGTCACAGAAAGGTCCCACTATGCAGTCATATTCATCCGTCTCACATTTCTGTGAGGTCTTCAGTAAACCTGTATCTGACTCGTCTGCTGGTGAGAAGCTTTACAATTTAAAACAACGATCTATGTCTGTCAATGAATATGCTTTGCAATTTAGAACGCTGGCTGCAGCAAGTGGATGGAATGAACAAGCCCTCATCACGTCATATCGTCAGGGTTTGGAACTGAGTGTGCGGCTGCATCTCGCTGCATACGAGGACACCATCGGCCTCGAACGCTTCATTCAACTCTCCATCCGCGTAGGCTCTCGTATGCAGTCGTGTATCGAAGAACACCAGGGCCAAACACTCTCCAACATCCTCCTCCACCGATCAGAACCCGTCAGCCCTCCAGAACCAGCCCCCCAACCCATGCAAGTGGACTCATCTCAACTCTCGTCTACAGAGCGACAACGCCGGCTGACCCTCCATCTCTGTTTATACTGTGGTGCTCCGGGGCATGGCATATCTGCATGCCCCATTCGTCCTCCTCGTCCCATGGTGAGTGCTATCATTCCCTCCATTAAGAAGATGAAACCACTCACTACTGTTGTAAACCTTACTGCTGCTGATGTACCTATTCCAGTGGTGGCGCTCCTCGATTCAGGGTCAGCAGGGAATTTCATCTCCGGCTCCCTCTGCAGACAGCTCCAGCTCAAAACCACGCCCTCTCCGACCATCTACCAAGTCCATTCCATCACGGGAAAACCCCTAAGCCATAAGAAGATCAGTTGGTGCGTGGGTCCCCTAGTGTTACGAGTTGGAATCTTACATGTGGAGGAAATTCACCTGCTGGTTCTGGAGGAATCCACCTCTGACGTGGTTCTAGGGCGTCCATGGCTAGAGCAGCACAGTCCAACCATCTCATGGCACACGGGCGAAATCCTGCAGTGGGGCAAAAATTGTTTCTCCAGTTGTTTCTCTGAGTTTCCAGTTCTCAAGTCTCCTCGAAATAAAAATCTCCCTCTCTGTACCACCTCCATCGAAAGCCCGGTAGAGAAACGCTCCGTGGATATCCCAGCCTGTTACGCCCCCTTCAGTGACGTCTTTTGCCCTCAACGTGCCTCCAAGCTGCCTCCACACCGGCCATGGGATCGATCTGTTACCGGGTGAGCCAGTGCCTAGGGGAAGAATCTACCTCCTGTCCGTGCCGGAGGAGAAGGCCATGGAGGAGTACATCAAGGAGGTGCTCAACCAGGGTTACATCCGCCCGTCTACTTCCCCTTCTGCTTCGAGCTTTTTCTTCGTTGCAAAGAAGGACGGAGGCTTGCAGCCCTGCATTGACTACCGTGCCCTGAACAAAATAACCGTCAAATTCCAGTATCCCCTTCCTCTCATCCCAGCTGCCTTAGAACATCTCCGTGGTGCCACTGTGTTCACCAAGCTGGACCTCCGCAGCGCGTATAACCTCATCCGGATACGCGAGGGGGACGAGTGGAAGACCGCCTTCGTCACGCCCACCGGCCACTACGAATACCTGGTCACGCCGTACGGCCTGGTCAACGCTCCCTCCGTATTCCAGGATTTCATCCACGAGGTGCTCCGGGGAGTTTCTCCATCGGTTTGTCCTGGTCTACATAGACGACATTCTCATCTACTCCCGGAGCCTGGCCGAACATCGCCAACACGTTGCGGAGGTCCTCCAATGCTTACGACAGTTCCATCTATTCCTCAAAGCAGAAAAATGTTCATTCCACCAACCCTCAGTTCACTTCCTCGGATACATCATCGATCACAGTGGCATCTGGATGGACGAGGGGAAGGTGGAGGCAATCAAGTCCTGGCCCACTCCATCTACCGTCAAAGAACTCCAACGCTTCCTGGGCTTTGCCAACTTTTACCATCGTTTCATCAAAGACTACAGCTCCATAGTATGTCCACTCACCAACCTGCTCCGAAAACAGCCCAAGTCTCTGTCCTGGGATCAAACCGCCACCAACGCCTTCGAAGCCCTCAAGACTGCCTTCACCACCGCTCCCCTCCTCGTCCACCCAAACCCAGAACTGCCCTTCGTCGTGGAGGTGGACGCCTCCACCACAGGAGTGGGAGCGGTGCTTTTGCAGCAGCAGGGGACACCAAGTAGACTTTGTGCCTTCTCCCGCAAGCTCAACCCGGCGGAGGTCAACTACGACATCGGTGACCGCAAAAACTTGGAATACCTGAAAGCTGCCAAGAGACTCAATCCCCGTCAAGCACGGTGGGCCATGTTCTTCTCCAGATTTGACCTCTCAATCTCCTATCGTCCTGTCTCCAAGAATATTAAGGCTGATGCCTTATCCCGTCTCCATGCTCCTGAGGATAAGGACGAAGATCCTGAGTCCATTCTTCCCGAGTCCGTTTTCGTGAGTCCCATCTCCTGGTCGGAAGAGACCATACCCTCCTCCAATGCCTCCACCAACGCTCCGCCGGGTTGCCCCCAGGGCTTGCAATACATCACTCGGACACGACGCACTCCACTTATCCACTCTGCACACTCGTAACTTGGCACTGGCCACCCGGGGGTCAATGAAACCCTCTCGCTGCTAAGAGAGCGCTTCTGGTGGCTCAACATGGCCAGCGATGTCAGAAGGTACGTGCAGGGCTGCAGGGAGTGCGCCATCTCGAAAAGTCCTCGTCATCTCCCAGCCGGCAAGCTGAATCCTCTGCCCGTTCCTGAGCGGCCCTGGTCACACCTGGGAGTGGACTTCATCACTGACCTACCAGCCTCTGACGGTCACGCATGCATCCTGGTAGTAGTAGACCGCTTCTCCAAATCCTGTCTTCTGATCCCTCTGAGAGGTCTACCTACCGCTATGGAAACGGCTGAACTCATGTTTAACCATGTATTCCGATACTATGGAATCCCTGAAGACATTGTCTCAGACAGAGGTCCCCAATTCATCTCCCGCGTATGGAAGGCGTTCCTATCCCTCCTGGGTGTGACCGTCAGCCTGTCATCCAGATACCATCCTCAGTCGAACGGGCAGACGGAAAGGAAGATTCAGGAGATCGGCCACTTCCTGCGTAAATTCTGTCACGGCCACCAGGACTCCTGGAACCAGTACCTGGGTTGGGCCGAGTACGCACAGAACTCCCTACGACAGTCTACCACCAGACTCACTCCATTCCAGTGCGTGCTCGGTTTCCAACCCCCTCTGTTCCCCTGGGATGGGGAACCATCCAACGTTCCTGCAGTCGACTACTGGTTCCGGGAGAGCGAGAGGGTTTGGGACTCAGCTCACCACCAACTGCAGAGGGCCCTGCGCAGACGCAGAGCGACAGCAGACTAGACAAGGTCTGGCTGTCGACCAGGGACATCAGGCTGCGTCTGCCCTGCAAGAAGCTGAGTCCCAGGTTCATTGGCCCATTCATCATCACCAGACAGATCAACCCAGTCACGTACCAGCTCCAAATCCCACCACAGTACAGAATTCCCCCCACTTTCCATGTGTCCTTACTAAAACCTCACCACCCTTCTGTTTCTCCCTCCACAGAGCCTGACGTGGCAGCCGCCAAGCCCCCCCTTCCACTCATCCTGGACGACGGTGCTGCCTACGAGGTTCGTGAAATCTTGGACTCCCGGCGCCGTGGTGGTCTGCTAGAGTATTTAGTGGACTGGGAAGGCTACGGTCCCGAGGAGCACTCTTGGGTCCCTAGAAATGATATCCTTGATCCCAATCTTCTGGGACTTGATCCCAATCTACATTCCACGCCAGCCACCCTGACAGACCTGCCCCACGTGGAAGAGGACGACCACCACGACGTCAGGGTCCTCGGCCCTCAGGAGCAGGCCGTGGGAGGGCGGGTACTGTCACAGACACGTCAGGCTTCACCCTCACTCAATTCCAATGCACAATCACCCGAGTTCTAATCACCGCCACCTGCACCTCATCACCAGCACTCATCAAGCACACTACAAGAACCCAACACTCACACACACTCACTGTCCGGTCTCATTGCTACATACTTACCTGTATGCTTACCTCAGGGACTCCAGACGAACTACTAACCTGTCTCCATCGTCTCCGTTATTCCCTGTGTGCTTCTCCTCGTGTGTGTGAGTGTTTCCAGTCTCCTGTGTTCCAAGTCTCCAGCGCCAATCAAGATCTTCTCTTCTACAACATCATTAAGGACAGTATTACAATTCTGCACTCCAGTACTCATCACAACTTCACGAATTACTCACCTGCACTTCAGTTATTCTCTACTGGCATCAATAAACTTTACTGTTTGTGTTATATCTGCCTCCGTCCCTTCTGTACTGTAACACACTGTAATTAATCAAATTATTATTGTTTAATTATCTCGTATGTAAAGAGTTAAATTTTTATGCTTTGTTAACAACTTATTAATTGTAAATAGTTCTCACTTTAGATTAGGTCACACAAAATGGGAATATATCATTAATTAAGTACTTTAAACCAACCTTTATTAGACATTAATTGCATAAGTATTAAGAACTATTTATTCCCAGTAACCAATTAACAATTCCTTTACTACAAGCTAATAAAACAATAATAATTGAACTCGCCATTTATATATAGCCAAATAACAATGTAGAGACTACAATATAAACTAATAGTTTGTTAATGATTTGTAATTTATTACTATATATTTATTATAAAATGTTACCAACTCACAGACACTCACAAATAAAGTTTAAGACAATAAAGCTCATGACATGTCATGCAGGTGCCCTTTTGTACTCAAGGATGCTCCATGTGATGTCATAGACTACAGTCAGCCAATAAGATTGCTGTGATTTCATACTGATTTCACACACTTGCCTCCCCAACTAAGCAAGCCAAAGGCGACCGCGGCAAGGAACCCAAACAAACACCAGGTTTTGCGGGACGCATCCCCATAGCATCAGCAACTGACACAGTGTTGAGTTCCCTTTAAAGGGAACCAGTAGAAATCATTGAAAATTTTGATGACAATAAGGAAAATTTTTTAAAAGATTAAAAACCTTGATATCAGAGTTTTCAAGCCTTTCTTTGACGTCCACCTTGGCATGTTCATTTCTATGAAGTATGCACTCTTTTTTCTGCTCCAGGGGAAGATTGATTAAAAACACCACTGTATGAATATAGGTTGTCTAATATAGATATATTGTGAAATTTCATACAAAGGTTGATGAAATATACTTTACATAGCAGATTTTCCTTTTCCTCTCAGTAAATCAATACATTTGTTAAATTGCAGTTACAATGATATGAAAAATCCCAATGACCAGCAAATTTACTCAAGGAGCAATGTATGTTATCTTATATTTTCCAAACCTTGTCTCTTGTGAGTGGGCCTCTTCTAAGCCTTGCAGATCTAAAAAATAAAATAAAAAATCAAGTCAGAAGAAGGGTTTGTTGTATTGAAATTCTGTTCTTTTCACGGCATCAGTATACAACCCGAATTCCGGAAAAGTTGGGACGTTTTTTTTAAAATTTGAATAAAATGAAAACTAAAAGACTTTTAAATCACATAAGCCAATATTTTATTCACAATAGAACATAGATAACATAACAAATGTTTAAATTGAGAAATTTTACACTTTTATTCACTAAATGAGCTCATTTCAAATTTGATGCCTGCTACAGGTTTCAAAAAAGTTGGCACGGGGGCAACAAATGGCTGAAAAAGCAAGAAATTTTTGACAGCTGGGAGGACATCTAGCAACTAATTAAGTTAACTGATATCAGGTCTGTAACATGATTAGCTATAAAAGGGATGTCTTAGAGAGGCAGAGTCTCTCAGAAGTAAAGATGGGCAGAGCTGTGAAAGAGTGCGTAAAAAGATTGTGGAATAATTTAAAAACAATGTTCCTCAACGTCAAATTGCAAAGGCTTTGCAAATCTCATAATCTACTATGCATAACATCATCAAATGATTCAGAGAAACTGGAGAAATCTCTGTGCGTAAGGGACAAGGCCGAAGACCTTTATTGGATGCCCGTGGTCTTCAGGCCCTCAGATGACACTGCATCACTCATCTTCATTAATGTGTCAATGACATTACTAAATGGGCCCAGGAATACTTCCAGAAACCACTGTCAGTAAACACAATCCGCCGTGCCATCTGCAGATGCCAACTAAAGCTCTATCATGCAAAAAGAAAGCCATATGTGAACATGGTCCAGAAGCGCCGTCGTGTCCTGTGGGCCGAGGCTCATTTACAATGGACTGTTTCAAAGTGGAAAAGTGTTCTATGGTCAGACGAGTCCAAATTTGACATTCTTGTTGGAAATCACGGACATCGTGTCCTCCGGGCTAAAGAGGAGGGAGACCTTCCAGCGTGTTATCAGCATTCAGTTTAAAAGCCATCTCTGATGGTATGGGGGTGCATAAGTGCATACGGTATGGGCAGCTTGCATGTTTTGGAAGGAAGTTTTAGAGCAACATATATTCCCCTCCAGACGACGTCTATTTCAGGGAAGGCCTTGTGTATTTCAGCAGGACAATGCAAAACCACATACTGCAGCAATTACAACAGCATGGCTTCGTCATAGAAGAGTCCTGGTGCTGAATCTGCAGTCAAGATCTTTCACCTATAGAGAACATTTGGTGTATCGTTATATGAAAAATACACCAAAGACGACCACAAACTCTTCAGCAGCTGGAAGCCTATATCAGACAAGAAGGGGACCAAATTCCAACACCAAAACTCCAGAAACTCATAACCTTGATGCCCAGACGTCTTCAAACTGTTTTGAAAAGAAGAGGAGATGCTACACCATGGTAAACATGCCCCCGTCCCAACTTTTTTGAGACCTTAGCAGGCGTCAAATTTGAAATGAGCTCATTTTGTGCATAAAATCGTTAAATTTCTCAGTTTAAACATTTGTTATGTTATCTATGTTCTATTGTGAATAAAATATTCGATCATGTGATTTGAAAGTCTTTTAGTTTTCATTTTATTCAAACTTAAAAAAATGTCCTAACTTTTCTGAAATTCAGGTTGTACAAGCTTCCCAGCCCTGTACTTATATGGGTATATAACAAAAATACCTAATATAGCCTTGTAGATTGATATCATCAGTCTTTGTACAGATGAAATTAATGCGTTTGCACTTTCCTCCTGGTCCCAATTCTTCAGTACAGTACTTTAAAATCCCCCAGGGTTCCTTGTCTTTGATTGCTCGATTGATAGCACTTACAATCCATACAAAAGAGCACTCTCTCAGTTTCTACAGGATTTGAAATAGTGATTTAGATGACATGGTTAATAATAGTATAATAGATTGTGTGTTTCTATGATGATTAATTAGTACAATTTTGTTTTAAAAGAGTGTTATATATTTACAGATTTCCACAGATCATCTCTGATCTTGTTGCAGTCTCCAGTTCCAGGAATATCAACCAGCACAACGTGTTCCAGAAGTTCATGACGATCTGGGATTTTGATCGTCACACTCTTCACAAGCGGCCAGTACCAGTCACCGGGACTTGACTCACTGTGTTGTATGTAACTTGCAACATCATCGGTAAATTCAAAGACCTGTGGAAACAATGAAGTTTTTTAATTCACTGACAAGCAAGATATGCAGAATCCACCATTATGCATTTAATATTGTTATGAAACTGGTCTGGTGTTAAAAATGAAACGTTTAGTCTCCTAAAAACTTACATCAGTGTTTGAGATTGTTGTTTTCTTAGTGGTAGACAAAATGGTTTCAATCTCAGCAAATTTGACATCTTTCTTGAGCTCTTCTAATGTTTTCTTTTTTGCATCAGCTCCATAAAGTGCAGAGATCTTTTCTTTAGCAGTTTCAATCAAGTCATCATCCACGTCGTCACTTTCATCTGACAAAACGTTGAAAAGATCTTCGAGCTCTTTCTCCCACTCCTGCAATATAGAAAACAAAGCTTTATTTCGCTCTGTCTATCGGATTCATTTACAGTTGTGATAACAGTAATTAAAGGCATGGTAAGATAAATGAGAAAACCTCTTTAGAGAAGAATTCAATCTCTGCTATATAGTTGGAGTCAGTCAGATTGGCTTCCACCTGAGTAATAATGGCTGTACAGGCGCCATAACTACCAGACGGCAGAAAATCCCTTTTCTCCAGGACTGCATTCAGCAGGGAACTCTTTCCATCTCCTGATTTTCCAAAAATCCCCATGGTTGCTTTCTTCCTGCTGACTTTATCCATTTCATTTATCTTTGAAATGATGTCTCTGTACATCAAGAAAGATTGATCTAAGTTGTCAGTGACACTTTTCATGATTTTCTTTGCATTCTCCATGATCTCCATATCTGTGTGCAATGAAGGAGAGGATCACAGCGGGGATAGTTTTAAAATAAATAAATTACCTTATACTTACATTATGAAATTTCACAATCTATGTAACACATCATAAATCATCATAATCCAGTTGACAGGTGCCAAAACGGTATATGGGCAAACTTCATCTTTCTCCATTGACAGCTACTGACCAGTCATATTTCTGATGAAATAACATTTTTTTCAAGAAACTTAAAAATCACAGATATTTAATTGTACTATTGTAGATGTTTTACAAGTACAACAGTCATTGTAACAGTTTTGAAATAGACTTATATTTGCTGCAAAAAATGATAAAATATCACATGCATGGATCAGTAGTCTCAGAGAAAAGAAAAAAGATGTGGTCCAATTAAATAATAAAAATGTGTGAAACAATCCCTTTAAATTTGTTCTGTACACTGTAAAAAAAAAAAAAAAAAAAAAACCCTGTAATTTTATAGTAGTTTTGCTGTTTGTTTGGTTTTTTACAGATTTTTCCTGTAATTTTGAAATACAGAAAATATTAATAAAATTACTAAAATGGACTGTGAATTTACATGTCTAACGTAAAATAACATGAAAAAACTGTATCTGTGAATAACAAAAAATTTTTTTTTTTTTACATTAAAAAACTATTAAACCCTTTACCATCATCCACTGTTCCCTCAAATAGTTTACTATATAGTCCACTTGACAAGTGAAAACGTGAGCAAATTCAGACACAGAGGGCCCTATCATACGCTCGGCACAATGCAACAGCAGGTGCGACGCAAGTGTTTTTGCTAGTTTCAGCAGCCAGATGCAGTCTGTCATCTGTTCACCCATGGGTGTGCTGGTCTGAAAACAAGGTGTGTTCAGGTGCATTATTGACGTGTTGCTGTTTTGAGGAAACTGAAAACGACTGACCAACAAAACCTTGGTCTAAAGTCAATACGCAGTATTTTTTTGTTATTTAAAGGGTGTATTAGTAATATGCACCTAGAGGCCGGTGCACAACATGCGCACACTCTGCTTGTTACACACACAGGGACGCGCAGCAGCACACAAACAGGCCAAATAATAAAAGAATTCCTCTCTGGAGAAGCATTCAGTCTTTCCGCTTGCAAATTCCGCCATTTAAATAGCGAATCCGCCATGGCACAAGCACAACTGGCTTTTAAAGGGAATGGGAGATGAGACTCTGATTGGTTTATTGCACATTACGCCCAAAACACACCCATGACTCATTAAGAGAATAGGTATAGCCCTTTTGGATGGTTGGCGCACCAACCATTTTTTCCATCATTAAACTAGCAAAAGTGGATTCGGGGCACGCTCTAAGTGCACCTGCGTCATGCGCTTCAGATCAAGAGCTTTGATCGTTAAAATAAGGCCCTGAGTGTCATTAAAGGATTAGTCCACTTTTAAATAAACTTTTCCTGATAATTCACTCACCCCCATGTCATCCAAGATGTTCATGTCATTCTTTCTTCAGTTGAAAAGAAATTAAAGTTTTTGATGAAAACATTCCAGGATTTTTCTCCTTATAGTAGACTTGAATGGGCACCAAACGGTTGAAGGTCATAATTAGTTTTACTGCAGCTTCAAATTGTTCAAAACGATCCCAGATGAGAAATAAGAGTCTTATCTAGTGAAACCATCGCTCATTTTCTGAAAAAAATGGAAAATTATATAAGTTTTAACCAGAAATGCTCATCTTGAACTAGCTCTATTCTTCTTCTTCTCTATTAGAATTCCAGCAGTGTAGACAGTGCTAAGCATATTACTGCCCTCCACAGGCCAAAGTTTGAACTAATTTTTATATGCAATATACTAGTTCAATAGTATATAACAATTAGTTCAAACTTTGACCTTTGGAGGGCAGTAATACGCTTAGCAGCGTCTACACTGCTCAGTGTTGCCAGACGTACGATAATTATCGTATTTGTACGATAATTTTGACCCCTGTACGATGTACGATCAATAATGAAAAAAATCCCATAATGTACGATAATTTCAGTATTTTTGTGACACTTCAAATGATGGTCGTTATAAATTGGCTCATTGATCTAGCTGTGTGGATCCTCTACGTCATGGCTGTATGGAGAACGTGAACTTTGTTAGGCACGTCTTCGATCTCATTTTATGTTATGCCTTCTCGGCCAATCATCGTGGAGAATGACTCTCTCACGAGCACAAGTTACATTCCTGCCGCAGCGCTTTTAGGTCAGTTGTTTCCCAAGGTAGACCTACGCCTAATTAATTTATGTATTGTGGTAATTTGCAGTTCATGTCAAAAAGTTGTTGGTCTATAGATAAATCGCTGTATTCTGTACGTTTGACTTGTCATGTCACCTTTATTTATACAGCTCTTTTTACAAAGTGTAGCTTTGAGAGAGATAGAGGGAACATTGGTTGTACAGCAGCTATAAAAGTGATTGTCCAGCTTAATGATTCTTTCCGTTGTAAAAATCAATAGTTATGAATTTAGTTCATTTGCCTATATAAAAAAAGGCGTGTATGATCATTTTGTTCCAAATACGATAATTTTGAGCTTCTGATACGATAATTGGACATTTCCAATCTGGCAACACTGACACTGCTGGAATTCTAATAGAGGAGAAGAAGAAGAGAGCTAGTTCAAGATGAGCATTTCTGGTACAAATTTTTTCAGAAAATGAGCACTGGTTTCACTAGATAAGACCCTTATTTCTCATCTGGTATCATGTAGAACAATTTGAAACTGCAGTGAAACTAATTTTGACCTTCAACCGTTTGGTGCCCATTCAAGTCTACTATAAGGAGAATAATCCTGGAATGTTTTCATCAAAAAACTTTAATTTCTTTTCAACTGAAGAAAGAAAGACATGGACATCTTGGATGACATGGGGGTGAGTAAATTATCAGGAAAAGTTTATTTAAAAGTGGACTAATCCTTTAATGGTGAACATCTGCTGTTAGCAAGAAGTACCGAAGGAAAGAGAAACAACAACTACAACTGACTTCCAGCCTTAAATAAAATCAACTGAAGACAATATTACCAGCTTCATTTATTACTAACCAGATTGATTTTCTTTCTTTCTTTCTACAGAAGTTATGTCTACAGAAGTTCTTATTGAGAATTAACAGAGGTTTAGATGTTTTATTGAAAATGTTTCGTTCAGTGGGGCTCTTGACCCTTGATTTTTTAAAAGCACAATGGGGGTTTCCACTGTTCCATAGGCAATGTCTACACATTCCATTTTAAATAGAAGCCACACGTTCCTCTGATAATGTAATTCTTTGGGTCAGCAGAGTATAAAGCTCAAGCTTTTTGTCCAGAGGGGCAGAGAAGGCTGGAGAAAGCTGGGTATGTGAACATCTCTCCTTGTATGTATATTTCTCTTCTATGCTGACATGTATATATAAAAAATAAACAAGAGTAAAAATAAACATCTCTTGGCAAAATAACTAGTGTCCGGTTCCATAAATTAAACTACAATGGGGAAAAGATTAATTTTTATTAATTTTTAATGTGTAGGAATTGAGGCTGAACCAGACAAATTCATCTCAACACTCCAGATCCCAAATCAGATTGTAACGAGTATAATATTACCCAAATTTTATTAGTAATGCGTTATATTACTGCTTTACTGCAAAAGGTAATATATAGGCTATTACTATTATATAATTACTTTTGTAATGTGTTACTCCCAACATTGCAACTGGAAGTATAATGAGCAGCAATAAACTACATACTTCTGTGGTTATTTTGGTGAAAGTAACTCAAAAGTAACACAAAAAAGTGTAGCGCATTACAATTCAGAAACAGTAATATTGTACATTTTGGAAGTAACTTGCCCAAATGTTCTGTTATGTTGGGATTTAAAGGGTTTTGTTGTCTGTGACTTGGGGTTTTACCATTGTGCTGAAGAGTAGAGCTTGTGTTTAGGTTGAGGACGGACCCAAACATGTTGATGTAATGCTTCATGTGAAAAGCCATAGTTGCCAATGCAGTGATGTCTTCAGTTTCATTACCCCATAGCTGTTGTCAAATAATGGTGAACTCCTAGAGTTTTTAGTTAAATTGATGTTTTTAGTAGGGCTGTCAATCAATTAAAAATTTTAATCTAATTAATTACATACTCTGTGATTAATTAATCTAAATTAATCGCATACATAATTTTTGCTGTGGAATTATTAAATATTTCAATTCAAATGATCAATGCAGGGTTTTTCCTGGTCAAAAATGGTCTTCGGTGGTGACAGACATGGTCATCCACACAAACAGTAAAAGTGTCCTACCCACGTGATCTGTGAGCCTGATACTGACAATAAAGTACCCGTCACTCTCACTGTAACTGTTTGCCCTCTTTGCAAAAAAAAAAAAAAAAAAGTGACTTTATAGCTTTGTAAGAGAAGATGCTTTTTTGCTAAACCTGAAAAATATTAAAAAGTAGAATTTAGAAGTTATATTAACTAATAATATAATTTTCTACCATATACAATTGAATGCACCTAGCTAACAATAACTTGCTTTGTTCTGGTTTCACCTCACTCCAGTCTAAACTAACTGATTTTATAGGTAGGCCTAATTTACTACACATTGTCATTTAAATAACCTGAAAATATTGTGGATTATTAAGGCTAATTTTACTAACCACTCTTGCTAAATGGGGTAAGCACACTTATGTTCTCATTTCAGAGTTGTTCGAGTAAATTATTCATTATAGACCATGTGGACAGATCAGTTGTTGTCATGATTCATTAAAATGAATCTGTTCAAATGAGTCATTAGGTTGCGAATTGGACATTAGTGGACGTTGACGCGTTGCGTGCGAATCGCGACTGTTTAGGACATTGCAAAAGATTTGTCAACACAGAAAACACTTCACCACTGGATAGGATTTTCTTTTTGTTTACTGAAAGTGTGGTTTATGTCAGCTGCACGTGCAGGGCGCCTGTCAGAGAAGATGAGGTGATATTTTTTTGAGCACTATTCACACCCAACGGTTATTCAGGAAAAACATTCTCCGAATGCGCCTCGTGAAACATGGATTCGCTCTTACGAACTTTTAGCATCGTGTCAGTTGATTTAGATTATTATGTGTGAGGTAGAGAGAGTGCAAAGACGGTGCTTACTTTGAAGACAAAGAGAGAGCTCGCACGCACGAACGGCTCCAGGTTCAAAGGTCAATGGAATGGATTAATCTGCGTTATTTTTTTTAACGCGTTATTTTTTTCTCAGATTAATTCATCGAAATTAATGTTTTATTTTGACAGCCCTAGTTTTTAGGTTTAATTATTTCACTTTGTTCAGTTGAGATTTAGATGCACAAAGTATTTGAGCAGTATTTAGTTTAATATATATTAACAAACATTCTGTTTAGTCGACTCAAATGAAATAAGTTCACAGTAATAATATACTCACATTACTAACACTGTATAAATATTTGAATTTAAATGGTTTTGCAGTGAAATTACGGTTTTTGTTTTACAGATTATCTATGTAATTCGTCAGATTTTTAACAGACATTCTATGGAGACTCTGCAGTCAGAAAATTATATTAATTATATAAAATTTTTTACAGTGTAGCTAGCTACTTTCTCTGAATTAAATTAAAGGTAGATAGATTGAGATTTCACTTGCCTGTTGTCAGCAGTGACTCTATGCTCGAGTCAGACGATCGATGATCTCGCTTTCTTTTAGTACCTATGAGAGAATTCATTCCACTTATTACATTTCCTCAACCACTGACTGTAAAGCAAACACACAATGATCTTTTTTTTTATATTTGAGAAACTTTTATACCTTGGCTAGGCATTGTGAGATCGATGGAAAGTCCTGGAGAGGAAAAAAAACATACACTCAGATCAAAGATTCTTTATTCAACTTACATCTAAATTGCATGTTATCTGTACATGTTCACATACTTAATCAAACTTCAAGAGTCATGTGTGCTGGGTGTTTTCAACCTCAAACATGTAACTCTGTCTAGGTCACTCAACATCTTTGCAGTGATGCCCCTTTTTGTCAGAGTCAAATAGACGTATAAGATCCGCTCCCTAGGCTATATTATCTCAGGGCTAACTTATTCTGGTCACTATCATACCTCCCTAGGCCTACGGTCCAGATAATAACCATGCCGACCCGTGTGGGGTGAGTTGTTCTCACATTCAGACTCTGTTTGCACTAGTGCATTTTAGTTTTAAAACGCATACATTTTGCTATGGTTACAACTGACCCTTCGCAAAGACACGCCCCCTTAGTTACTGTTGCTTTGTCCGACAAGCCATGGCGCTGTCACGTCACACAGAGTACATTGAAAAATACATTGCGGAGCAAAGAGGACACTGACAACACATCGACAGACAAGACAGAGCAGGTTACTTATAATGTTAAACAAAGTCCCAGCTTTCAAGCTGTGTAATTTTTAAAGAAATTCTAACAATAATAAACGTTTTGTGGCTCTTTAATGTGTCGTGTCTGATTGCTGTAGCGCCTCAGCTCAAGCGGCTCGTGAACCGATCATCTCTTCCTACTAGTTATTTATAGCATCAAATAAACATGAATGAACATCAGAAGGTATGTTGTTTCAAACACAGAAAAACGTAAATACACCATTTTCAAGTTCAAGTCCACCGAGGTTAATCTTCTAACTCCTGACTACTTTGTCGGACAAAATGATGGATTCGGCATTATGACTGGTTAGATCACTTGTCAATCAAACTCGTTTACACTACTTCGACATTTTTAACCTCGAAAATGGAGACTTTCGAAGACCCCGTTTTAGTCTGAAAACTCAGGGATTGCGTTTCAGTGTAAACTGACCAAAATGGAGACTTTTGAAAATGAAGGCATATCTGCCCTCATTACACTACCGGAACACAACAATAGCAGACCAGGGTTGCATTTCCCAAAAGCATCGTAAGCCTAAGTTGATTGTAGAGACCGTTGGTGACAGTGTAAACAATAACATGGAGATGCCCTTACAAAAAAGAACTGCAGTACATTGAAGTACAACTGCAGTAAAATTGCAGTTGTATTGCAGCTATACTGCAATATTGCAGTTTTTTCGTGTCCAAAAACAGCAGTTTTCTATATGTAAAAACTGCAGTAATCTTTTGTAAGGGTGTGTTCACTATTTACTGCTCCTAATGTGTGTGCACTAACTTAGATGGGTTAAATGCAGAGTACAAATTCAGAGGGTTACCATACTTGGGCCTTCATGTCACTTTTTCTCCTTTTCCATCTACAAACCTATTCTACTCACAGGTGATCGGAGGATAGTGCGTGTGCCCTCCCGCTTTGTTGCAATTTTATGTTTTTGCCTTTCAAACTCCGAGTGGTTTCAGTTCAGTATGTTATTTATTTTAGTACAAAATCATAGAGAAAATGATCAATGATCAGAGGGCAATACAAAATCACAAATGTTTTTTAAAAAAATGTCAAAAAATCATTGAAGGGTTTGTTCACCCAAAAATGGAGGTGGTGTCATTTGTTGCTCGCCCTCACGTCGTTCTGCACCCATGGGGCCTTTGTTTGTCTTCGGAGCACAGATTAGGATGTTTTAACAGAGGTGTACGTTACACATTTTACACATCGCTTTGGGTGTTCCTGCACAACCAGAAACCCTGCATCTTCCCTTCTTATAACACATTATTGCCAATATGAGCTATTGTCCAAGACATCCTTGAAAAGTACCCCTTATCGCATAACGTTGCCTCAAAGAAAAACTGAATTTCTGAACATGCAAATAAAAAAAAAAACTTGAGAAAAGTCTTCTTTACACCTTCATATACACACATATCTTTTATGTACAGTTTATATCATTTTAAATAAGAATACTAAAGCGAATAATCTTGCCTTCTTCTCACACCATGTGCTCCTGTGACCATGTGTCAGAAAAGGACATCCCACCTTTTGTTTCTGAAACGCAGTGGAAATGCAAGAGTATACGAGGATCGTTTTTATTTTAAAACAAAAACGCACTAGTGTGAACATATCCACCCTCGTGGCCCACTCTAAGGTGACTGGGACAATATCATGCAGGTCTTACTATTTGCAGAGGAAAAAGCTAAATACACCAATCTATGCCAGAATGTAATCTAGGAAATCTGTGGATCAGAATGTACAATCACAGATAAAGCTTACCCTATCCTTCGTCCGTGTATATGTGTCTCTAGGAAAGGTCAGGTGTGTCTTAAGGCTTGGATATGAAGCGCTACTTTCCTCTTCCTGCTGCTCATTGAGATGTTCGTGTGCTCTTCTCTCAGATTAAAGGAAGTGAGGGCTACAAAACACTTCCTCTCATGCAGTCAGTGTGAGGTGCTGACATACTTACACACATACGCAATTACAAATGTTATATACCCGATTCATTGCATTTCCTGTTTCCTGTATCAATGCACTTGCTGTTTGCAAAGGTAATGCAATGGTAATACATTTTTAATTGTACATTTTGATCAGATTACTGACTATCTTTCTAGGCATCTCATTCATAATTTCATTTGGCAGTTTCATCCACAAACAAAGCAATGTCTTTTTAAGTAAAAAAGTGTGTACTTTAACTTTTACCAGAGTCTTTTTAACCCTTGTGCACTGTTCAATTTCTAATTACTGCCTGTATGGTCCGGGTCAAATTGACCCTAATTGGATTCAATACAATTCACGTTGAATAGGGAAGGCGTAGGACATACAGCGTAAGCGTTTTGAAGCGTTTTGAAGAATACGGAAAGCGGAAGCACGTGCAAGCCGATCATTTGTGTTTATAAAGCATAAACGGTTGTATTTTTGTTGAAAATGACCAATCGTTTCGCTAGATAAGACCCTTATTCCTCGTCTGGAGGAATAAGCAGCAGGGTTTCATTTGGATTTGTCTGTGCATGTTTTTTTTTTTTTTTTTGACTCCTATAGATGAAGTTCCCATTGCCATGCATTATACGACTGACAGACCACAACGGTTGGAGTTAAAAATCATCATTTGTGTTCTACTGAAGAAACAAAGTCACCTACATCTTGGATGCCCTGGGGGTAAGCAGATAAACATCAAATTTTCATTTTTGGGTGAACTATCCCACTAAGTGTCCATTACCTGATTTCTGATGAGTTTTATACATTTGTAGACGTTTTAAAGAAGCATTTGTATAATTAAAAGGAATAATAGTAGTTAGTCTCTGTTTAGCTGACCCATGCATAGAACAAATAAAAGAAACCCTGAAAATTGAATACAAATTATACAAACACTTAATATTTAATGGTATTAGATGAATAGTTAATTTCATCAGATAGATTATACTTTAAATGAAACATTTGAAATGGATATGTAAAAGCTGTTTTTATGTGTGTTTGGCATGAATTTTTGTTGGATTTACGATGTTTTGACCAGCAGGCGTCACCAGCGTGTGGTGTTTCGAACGCTTCGAAACAGTGAATCATTTTGCAAAGCAAGTGACTGTTCGCAAAGACCCGCTCCCTTTAGTTACTGTTGCTATGTCCGACAAGCCATGCTGCTCTCGCGCCACACATCATGTTCTCACACAGTGAAAAATACATTGCGGAGCAAAGAGGACACAGACAACGTGTCGACAGACAAGGCAGAGCAGGTTACTTTTGATATGAAACAAACTCTCAAATTTCAAATATTGTAATTTTTAAAGAAATTTGAACAATAAATACCATTTTGTGGCTCTTTAATGTGTCGTGACAGATCGCTGTAGTGCCTCAGCTCAAACGGCTCATGAACAGATCATCTCTTTCTACTAGTTAAGAAAATGAATAGGATCAGTTTTGATTTCATGCAAATTTAATCTCTCATTTCTTTTTCATTTGTAAGGCTTTTTCTAAATGAAGAAAGAAGAAAACTCTTAATCATCTGACCTCGACAGAGTCAAAGTAAGAACTTTTACAGTAATTTTTCAAGATGTCGGAGATCTCTGTGCAAATACTGAATATATGAATTGTGACTCTTGGTTGATCTCTCCATGGTGTTATTCCCTAAAGTATTGTTACCCCAAGGTTTTCTATTTCATTCAGAAATGCAGTAGTATACAAATTGTTGATTTTGTCTTTCTTGGAAGATCAAAGAATTCAAAAGATTGATGGCTGTCGATGTGGAATTCACCTTCATTGGGAATTTCGACAATTACATGGAACGGCTCTTTCGTTTATTCCACACGAAGGGAGGAAGTGCAGGATGCAAAACCCGTGATTCAATAAAATTGCTGGAGCAGGCATTGTTTTCTGTTTGCACTCAGGATTAAGCGAGGACATTCACAGAGAGGTGCTGATGCGCTGTCTGATCGTATACCTGTCTGAGAACACAGAGTCTGATTGCACAGTACCTGGTTAGTGAATATGTTTCAGTTGTGTTCACTTTCAGATTACTTTTGTAGCAAGTGGGAAGTGCAAAACTGAAAATACAATAATTAGTGTTAAATAATAAAGTCAAATGTCAGTTCAGAGAGGTTCAGAGGTTTGAGTGATTTAAGGGATAGTTTATACAAGACTTTATACATGTCTTTCATTGTATTCTAAAGTAATTATGCTTAACCATCCAGTAATAAAGGTCTGTGTATTGTCTGTTCATTTATGCTATGATGTTGCTGATTTGCTATTTTACATTCTGGCTTGTCCTTTTGGTTTCATGCGTTTGCTGTTTTTTAAAATGAGCTGTGGCTGACTTTTTTCCATTTATGAACAAACAATGCACAATGTGCATTTTGTTTTATTGTTTTGTTTCAGGACACTAATGGAGAAGTGGACCAACAAGACATTGGAGAGCACACAAAGGCCAAAGGGGCTCTCCACATTGGAGTCCTTTAGAGACAGCAATAATCTTAGAAGGTGTTGAGGTTCTGGGAGGATTGTCCAGTGTTGCAAATGCATGTGGTGCTCTTCTTGGCCTGATGTAAACCTGAGTTACCCCAAGCCACTGAGGTATACATTTGAACTTTTCCAGGAAATCCTGCTTGAACTAGACAGTCTTTTTTGTCAAATGTGCATTTAAAGGGTTAGTTCACCCAAAAATGAAAATAATGTCATTAATGACTCACCCTGATGTCATTCCACACCTGTAAGACCTTTGTTCATCTTCGGAACACAAATTAAGATATTTTTGATGAAATCCAATGGCTCAGTGAGGCCTCCATTGAGAGCAAAGCCATTGAAACTCTCAGGATCCATAAACGTACTAAAAACATATTTAAATCAGTTCATGTGAGTACAGTGGTTCAATATTAATATTATAAAGCGACAAGAATACTTTTTGTGCACCCAAAAAACATAATACCGACTTTTCAATAATATATAATGATTTCAAAACACTGCTTCAGAGCTTTATGAATCGAATCAGTGAATCGGAGTCACATGATTTCAGTGGTTTAGCTGTTTGATAGGAGATCCGAATCACTAATTCGAAACAAAAGATTTGTAAAGCTCTGAAGCAGTGTTTTGAAATCTGCCATCACTAGATATTGTTGAAAAGTCTTTATTTTGGTTTTTTTGGAGCACAGAAAAGCATTATTGTCGCTTTATAATATTATAATATTAAGGTAGAACCACTGAACTCACTTAAACTGTTTCAAATATGTTTTTAGTAGCTTTATGGACCTTGAGAGTTTTAACGGCTTTGCTCTCAATGGAGGCCTCACTGAGCCATCGGATTTCATCAAAAATATCTTAATTTGAGTTCTGAAGAAGAACAAAGGTCTTACGGGTGTGAAACAACATGAGGGTGAGTAATTAATGACAGAATTTTCATTTTTCAGTGAACTAAACCTTTAACGGTTCACTACAGCTTACATCTTGAAGGGTTAGTTCACCCAAAAAATTAATTTCTGTCATTAATTACACTCCCTCATGTCGTTCCACACCCGTAAGACCTTCGTTCATCTTCAGAACACAAATTAAGATATTTTTGATTAAATTGATTAAAGTTTTTTTTTATCCTCCATAAAAAGCAACGTTATTACCATCCTTACCATCCCAAAGACATTGTTAAAGTCAACGTGACTGCAGTGGTTCAACCTTAATGGTATAAAGTGATGAGAATACTTTTTGTTTGCAAAAACAAAACTAAAATAACAACTTCATTCAACAAATTTGTCTCTCCCCTGTCAGTCTCTTTACACGGTTTACATCCAGCGTTTCCAGGTTCTACGTTCAAATGCCAGCTCATTATTGGCCGATGCTGTTCATGTGAGCAGCAGGACGTATGCATGTGATGCTGACGCAGGAGCCGGCTAATAATGAGCCAGCGTTCTGATGTAGAACCTAAAAGTGCTGGACGTAAACAGCAGCGTAAGAGACTGACAGGGAAGAGACAAATTTGTTGAATGAAGTCGTTATTTTTGTTTTTGCGTACAAGTA
This sequence comes from Culter alburnus, assembly GCA_028476615.1. Classification (NCBI taxonomy): domain Eukaryota; kingdom Metazoa; phylum Chordata; class Actinopteri; order Cypriniformes; family Xenocyprididae; genus Culter; species Culter alburnus. The sequence continues at coordinate 38,578 of JAOTNS010000452.1, read as the reverse complement.
TTCTTGTCGCTTCATAATATTAAGGTTGAACCACTGTAGTCACATGAACTGTTTTAAATACATCTTCAGTAGCTTTCTGGACCTTGAAAGTGTTGATTAACTTGCTTTCAATGCAGGCCTCACTGAGCTCTCGGATTTCAACTAAAATATCTTAATTTGTGTTCTGAAGATGAATGAAGGTCTTACGGGTGTGGAACGACATGAGGGTGAGTAATTAATGACAGAAATTTCATTTTTGGGTGAACTAACCCTTTAAGATAAAATGCTAGCACCATTGCACACTATTTCAAACATACTAACATGGAACATAATTTTAGAAACCTAAATTACACCCAAACATGCATAATACCGCAATTTAAGAAGTATGTTAATGCTTATTGTTGTTTTTTACATATTTACTGTTGTTCAGTAATGTATATTATAATTTTTTCAAATGCCCATTTAAAGGGTTAGTGCACCCAAAAATGAAATTTCTGTCATTTATTACTCACCCTCATGTCATTCTACACCTTCGTTCATCTTCAGAACACAAATTAAGATATTTTTGATGAAATCTGATGGCTCAGTGAGGCCTGCATTGACAGCAAGACAATTAACACTTTCTAATGCCCAGAAAGCTACTAAAGACATATTTAAAACAGTTCATGTGACTACAGTGGTTCAACCTTAATGTTATGAAGCGAAGACAATACTTTTTGTGTGCCAAAAAAACAAAATAAAGACTTACAATATCTAGTGATGGGCGATTTCAAAACACTGCTTCATGAAGCTTCAAAGCTTTACGAATCTTTTGTTTCAAATCAGTGGTTCGGAGCGCGTATCAAACTGAAAGTCACGAGCTTTCAGTAAACAAGGTTTCGTTACGTCATAAGTGTTTTGAAATGTTTTGACATTTTAATGGTTCTCCACTAGGGGGCATGACTGGCAGTTTGATACATGCTCTGAACCACTGATTCTAAACAAAAGATTCGTAAAGCCTCGAAGCTTCTTGAAGCAGTTTTGAAATCACCCATCACTAGATATTGTTGAATAAAGTCGTTATTTTTATTCTCATCACTTCAAAACATTAAGGAAGGACTCAGTATTATTTTAAATACACTGTTTGGAAGTTAGTCGGGCCAATACCAACAACAAACATGTAACCAATCAACATTAGGGGGCGTATGACGTTCGAGGAGAGAGAACGAGCAAGAGGCAGATTTGAAAATAAGAAAAAAAAAAACTGTTCAAAAGAATATCACTGGAATGAAGGTTTATCACTGGGCATGCACTTTAGGACCTTCGTTTATATTAGAAAAGCTTTCCAGCGCTGGAGAGAGATAAGTGTGAAGGCCTGAAAACAGACATGGAGGCTGCTTTGATTTCTTTATCATGTAAGTAACACTGGGGTTTGACTTTCTGGAGCTGCTGTGCTGTTGGCGATTAACAACAAACTCTTGCTTGTATTTACTCTTGTGTACTGTACGTTCATTTTTTGTGCTTCCTTGTCGTGCATTCATCAACTGCACTTTATTTTTCGTGAAGCATTTTGTTGTGCGTCAGCTGTGATAAACAGACATCCACTCACATTGCGTGTGTAACAGTGGCCAGATAGTGAGAGTTTTGCAGTTAAACTACTGCACACTGACGCCTGCTAGATAATGTTTAGTGTGTTTAACGTCATTGATAGTGCACTTGCCTCACATGCCAGCAGTGAACGGGCTGGGGTTCGAGACCGACTGTTTTAAGTACATCTTTCTGGACATTGAAAGTGTTAATTATCTTGCTGTCAATGGAGGCCTCACTGAGCCATCGGATTTCATCAAAAATATCTTAATTTGTGTTCTGAAGATGAACGAAGGTCTTACGGGTGTGGGAATTAATATAATTAAATTTTGGGGTGAACTAACCCTTTAATGATGGACAAATACGCCATTGCACACTAATCATACTAACAAAATTTTAGAACAAATCATACAGATGTTTCTATTAAATTGTTGAACAGCTGAAAATGTTTTAAGTTGCATTTGTCTAATAAAGAAGTACTTACATACTCAGTTGTCTGTTGTTTCTTCCACTCACTGTAATGTATTAATTGTTAATTAACTGATTAGTTCCTTTGTTATTTTAAAGTTCAAGAACTAAAAATGATCAGTCTAAATGAGCTTACATTGTATAATTGGGTAAACTTTTTCAGGTAGAAATAACTGTAATTTGTCATATAAAAACTACTTAAAATATTGTTACACCAACCAATAAATTTGAGCAAAACCATTTGCTGGGATACTCAAACATTTAAGCATTGCCAACTAAAGATTTTTAGGTAATATTGCTTAAAATTCAATGTGAAAATCGCTTTAAAAGAGGCTTGCGAAAATTATGCACAATATTTTTAAGTAAATCTAGCATATTAATTTTTTTTTCAGTGTTCACTGAGACAGCATTAACATATTGTTTTGTTTTTGTAGCCTATGTAAAAAATGTGTAATTCAGTGAAAACAGTGAAAAAGACCTTCAGAAGTCCTTGTAAGCCACATTCAATTCTTTAGTTTTGTAATGAGTTTGGTGTTTTAGGTTCATTTTATACTGCTGAGTTGATGTTTAGCATTATTTTATCATCACGTACAGGCCAAACTAAACACTTTAGTCTGTTTGTGTGCTGATATGTCTATTCATTCATGAAGGCTCATTTAGATTTTTTGCAGTGGTAGATGTATACATTTACTTGCATAAATACCAAAATATAAATGTTCATTTACAGGAATACTGTAGGCTATAATTAAAAATAAAAGCTTAATTTTATTTTATTGAAGTCACCAACAGATTTTGAATTACAGAAATGATTAAAAGCATTGAAATGACTAACAAATGTCCATGAATTTGTCAGCATTATAAATGAAGTACAGTATTTTTTTCATGTCACAGAGAGTTTAGTTCTTTCAGCACCTTTTGTTCGGACTATTCAGTTCTTCAGGTCCTTAAAGAAACGAAACCATCAAATAACGCGATCTGGGACTCAGAAATCAGTTTATTAAAAAAAAAAAAAAATAGAAAAAAATAAATATATTCTTAAAAAAAAAAAAAAAAAAAAAAGCATACACATCTGCATGTATAAGGTAATGCTGTTCTATAAGGACCATAAGGATTGCTGGCTATTAAAACAAATAAAATAAATCTCACAGATATTAAGATTAAATGTCAAGGTTTCGATTAATAACAACATAATTCAATAAATATGCTGAAATTAGATTAATTAATGTAAAACTGAGTGGCTACTGGTAGCTTTTCTTGGTTTATGTGAATTTGCGGGTTGATAACAAATCCACTACGGAACGTCAGGTAAGAGACTTTCTGACAGATGTTCAGGTATGCGGGAATAACCCATTTATTGTCACCACATTTATTTATTCTTTCAATTCTCTCTCCCCTCCTTTGAAGTTGGTCCCTTGATCTGATAATAGCTCGAATGGCTTTCCTCGTCTAGCAATGAATCGCCTGAGAGCCATGAGGAATGAATCAGAGTCGAGACTATGAAGGACGTCAATGTAAACTGCGCGGGTAGTTAGACATTTGAACAGGATGCCCCATTTCTTCTCATTTCTGCGGCCTACTTTAACAGTATATGGACCGAAGCAATCCATTCCTGTTGAATAGAAGGCGGGCTTGAATAAACGTAATCTGGCTGGAGGGAGATCTGCCATTTTTGGTACCTCAGGGTTTCTTCTCCACTTCTGGCAGTCCACACAAGCACTCTGACACCGTTTGATGGCCTCTCTGCCTCGAAGAATCCAATATTTACGCCGAAGCTCGGCAAAGACTCTTTCAGGGCCTGGATGATGGAGCTTAGTGTCATAACTGTGTATGAGCAGTTTAGAGACCGGGTGTTTTGGGTCTAGGACAATGGGGTGCACGGAATCAGGATCTAGAAAAGGGCTATGGCGTAGGCGACCTCCCACTCTGATTAGTTGAGTCTCGTTGTCCAGTTCAGGGGCCAGTGTCTTTAGCCGACTGTTTCTGGGAAGTGATTTACCCGCCTTTAACTGCTCCAGTTCCGAAGGGAAGCACTCCTCCTGAGCTTGCTGTAGAACACTGATTTCAGCTGTTTTGTAGTCATCAGCTGTCAGACTATTACCTGCCGCCCCATGACAGGCCCTGGACTCCAGTAGCTCTTCGAAAGTCTTATACTGGCTGATGTCAGGGAATGACAAACTGACTGTGAAGCAGGTAAGGAGGCAGGGAACTGTTTTTCGAAGCTCGTCTTCATCTGCAGCCACCGGATGTGGGATTTCCGGCCACAAATTTGGAGGATCTTTGAGGAAGGATGGCCCTTGGTACCAATGGCTGTCTGGTCCCAGCTTACATAGGATTTTCCCCCGGGTTATATCGTCTGCTGGGTTTTGAGTTGATGGAACATAGCGCCATGTGTGCTGGTCTGTAATGTCCTGGATCTCAGCAACTCTGGTTCCGACAAACACTTTAAATCGGCAAGAGTCTGAATGCAGCCAAGTGAGGACTGTGGTGGAGTCAGTCCACAGGGTGAGTTGATGTATGGGAAGGTTCAGTTCTGTTCTGACTACTTTAGCAAGCTGTGCCCCAGTCAATGCAGCACAGAGTTCAAGACGAGGGATCGATTGCTGTTTTTTGGGTGCCACTCGCGATCTGGCTGTGAGGAAGGCCACCTCTACCTCTCCACTTTGACCTTCTGTGCGGAGGTAAGCGACTGAGCCATAAGCACGCTCAGAGGCATCACAGAAGATGTGCACCTCACGCTGACTCATATCTGTGTCTCTGATTGGACTGGTGTAACACCTTGGAAAGACAATGTGTTGTAGGGCAGGCAGCTCCTCCACCCACTCTGTCCAGGTCTGTAAAAGATCTGCAGGTAAGTGCGGGTCATCCCAGTCTCTTTTCTTATCCCAAAGGCGCTGCACTATCAGCTTGGCCCTGGTAGTGAAGGGAATGAGATAGCCCAGTGGGTCATACTGGCTTGCCACAGTTTTGTAAATGCTGCGCATGGTAGTCTCAGTGCTTTGTATGGGACGGTACTTATAGGAAAGCGTGTCCGTTTGGTGATTCCAGAGGAGCCCCAGGGTAGATTCTTGGGTGTTGCTTTGCCCTTGTGAAATCCAAAGTTCAGTGCCATCTGATCTGGCCTCAGGAGGTAAATGGCTTATGGTGGAGAGCTGGTTGCTGGACCACTGCCTCAGGTCGAAACCTCCTTCTGCCAATAAGCTCCGGAGTTTGTCAACAAGACTCTTGGCTGCTTCCACTGTGGTGAAGCTCTGCAGACAGTTATCTACGTAAAAAGAATTCAGGACACAATGGCGGACGTCTTCCCCAGGTTGGCTATGGTCCAGGACATGTTTTTTGCAATGCAAAGATTGCACAGCAAGGGCTGCATGTGGTGCCGAAGGGGAGAACCTGCCATTCATAAACATTGGGCGGATCCTGTGTCTTTAGATCCCTCCAGAGGAAACGCAGAAGCGGCCTGTCTTCGGGAAGCAATCTGATCTGGTGGAACATCCCCCGGATATCACTGCTGACAGCAACGGAATGCTCTCTGAACCTGAGTAGCACTGCAAGAAGAGATGGGCCTAACACTGGACCAGGGAGCAAGAGCTCATTCAAGTTTTGACCCTGATATTGAAACGAGCAATTAAACACAACCCTGTTCTTCCCGTTGTGTTGGACCAGGTGATGGGGAATGTACCAGGAGTTAGTTGGGCATGTTTCAGCATTTAGTTCCACCTTGACTGCATAACCTGCCCGTTCTAGTTTCTGGATCTCTGCAGTGTAAGCAGCTGCTTGCTCTGGATCTTTGATCAACCTTCTCTCTATGGCTCGCAGATGAGGGAGAACAGCATTTTGGGGGGCCTTGAGGTCTGGCATGTTCTTAACGCGCAAAAGTGGGGTTGCATAGCGCTTGACACCATCCACCTCTACTCTCACTGTCTTGTTCTCCAGAATTTTCACTGCTTCCTGGTCTTGTCTGGATCTTGTGCTCATCTTTTCACTTTGCCAGGGAAGCACGTCCATCTGCCAAAGTCTCTCCACTTGTCTGAGAAGATCAGTTTCTGGTGCTACTGAGGTGAAAAGACACTGTTGTTCAGTGACCTCATGTTGCAGGTGTTGCACAGGGCCCTGCAAAGTCCAGCCAAGACGAGTCTTGATGGCTGCTGGTCCCCCGGGGGGGCCTAGGCGGATTGGCTCCACTGCCGTAATGAGATGGGGGTAGTCTGATCCGATGAGCAGGACAGGGCGAACTGCCTCTAAATGGCTCAAAGGAAGCCCTCTGAGGTGGTGGTATTTCTCCCTCAAAGTCTTAACTGGGGTGTGTGTGTTCAGAAAGACTTAGCTGCTGGGCTGTGAATGCACCCTTTATGTGATACAGTTTGCTGGGCTGAGACAGGGGGGAGATGTGAAATGACACTGCTGCACCCATCAGCATCTGTAATTCCTGCCTAACTGTGCTAAGTGGAAGATCTTCTGGTTGACCTTTTAGCCCCAGCTGTTGGGCAGCATTGTGCAGAAGGATGGTCCTCTCCGATCCATCATCCAGGATGGCATAAGCTTTCATCTTATGTGCCCCGTTTCGGAGAATGACCTTGATGATTTTCAGAAGAACCTTTCGGCTGGCAGGAGGCTTACGAATGAGAAGTATCTCGTTCATCGTGTTGAGGAGGCAGGCATTAGCTGAAGTACCTTCATTTGGGGTAATCTTTGGGATGTCTGCACTCTTGAGATTGATATCATGAAGGACCAGAGGTGACGGCTATTACACTGTTTGCAGCGCATTCTCAGATTGCACTCTGAAACTTGATGATTCCTCCCACAGCGGCAGCATCTGTTGCAGTCTTTGATCCAGTTTCGTTTCTGGTTAACGGTGAGCTGCTTGAAGTTGTTGCAATTGTTGAGGGAGTGTTTGTGGTGGTCACAGTAAGGGCAGTAAGGGGTTAAAGCAGGTTTGCTGGCCGTAGGTGTCATCTTTGTAGGTGGAGGCGCTTTCTCTGTGCCAAGCAGAATGGTGGCACTTCTAGTCGATGGCTTAGAGTCTCTGTTTACCTCTCGTATTCGTACTGGATATCCACGACGACTGGCTCCTACAAACCTTGAGGTGTCCTCCTGCACTTGAATTTCATACTCTAGCCACTCTGACAAATCAAGAAGGGTAGGGATTGGCACTTGGTGAGGATGTGCAAAACGCCTGAAACTTGACCTGAGGTCGTGCGGCAGCTTCCCTAGGAGCCGGGAGACATGGGAGCCACACTGCAGCTCATATGTGCCATTTCTTCCTAGTTGCTCTAGCATGCCAACGAGTGAACGAACCTTGAGGGCGAAGAGTCGGAAAGCTTTAATGTCCCCACTGGCTATGTTTGGACCTTCCATGAGCTCTGCTATGCGTTGCAACACGAGCTGATGAGGCTGTCCGTATTGCTGATCCAGTGCTGCCATAGTCTTTGTGAAAGGTTGTTGTGAATGACTGTAGGAATCAGCAATGAGCAGGGCCTCCTCTAGTTTGAGATGATCAGTGAGTATTTGAAATTTGAATCTCTCTGTGGCTGTAGCTGGCAGAATGTTCTCCAGAGCTATCTTGAGTCGTGAGAATTCCCTAGGGTTTGGATGTAAGAAGTCTGGTATTGTGGGAGTCGGACCTCTGTACATTTGCTCTAGCTCAGGAGGAACTGGGCTGGATGCTCTGTATGGCAGGTGAGGGCGTCGGGCGGATTCAAATGGTGGAGGGCCTGTGGTCTCTGGTTCGCATAATGCATAACGACTCTGTCTGTAAGGCGTCTCAGTTCTAGAGTAATAGGTTCTTTCCTCCCTTGACTGTTCGGAGTGTGACGCTTGGTAGGGGGAGTGCGGCTTTGTTCTGGGGACAGCTACTGGAGCTATGACAGCCTCAGAACTGTGCTCAAGCTGATCAACAGACCTGAATCGTGGGGCTGACACTGGTACAAAGCTCTTATCACTGTGTCGTGTTTTCAGAAAACTGCGTGGTGCAGGTACAGGTCGTATCGGGGTGGCAGGTGGAGACTGTGCTGCAGGTTGTCGCTGCTCCATTTGGATCTGTAGCTGCTGCATTTGTTGTTTCAGCTGAGAAAGTTCGTGTGAATACTGGTCTGTAGCCTGTTGAAACGTGTCCCTCTCTTGCTGCATCGTCTGCAGGGTCTGTAGCAGGTTGTCATGGGCAAGTCGTAGATCCCTATTCTCACGGTTGAGAATACTGGTTTCGGAGCCCCATGGTTCATCATCAGACCACTGTTGAGGGCTTTCAGGCTCTTTGCGCAGTAGCGGTGGAGTGATACCAGCTGCACCATCCTCTGGTTCTGGGCTGGGAAGCACTGTCGGATGAAACTGAGAATGTGGTGACATGGGTTCAGGAAACAGCCTTGGGAGAGTGAAGCCGCCGAGGTCATACTCTTCATATCGTGCAGGGAGGGCTGTCTTCCTCCTGACACGCACGACCGGCTCATCCTCTTCATGCTGTGACATCTTTCCGTAGTAAATTTGAGGATCCGGCTCGAAGGACCATGTAAAACTGAGTGGCTACTGGTAGCTTTTCTTGGTTTATGTGAATTTGCCGGTTGATAACAAATCCACTACGGAACGTCCGGTAAGAGACTTTCTGACAGATGTTCAGGTATGCGGGAATAACCCATTTATTGTCACCACATTTATTGGCTGGTTTTGCATGTGTGTGTGGGTTTTCTACAGATAAAGATATAAGGAAATATATAAGTACAAATAACATAACAATACAGTGGTCACAATAAATATAATAACAGTACAATTTCTGCACAAAGAATACACTAAATACAGTAATTAAACAATCAAATAAGAAAACAAATGTGCCATTATATTGAAAGTTGCGCTACTAGAAATGACTAATATTGAGTAGTTGAAATTCGACACCTCAGCGCGAGGACAAAGATGGAGCCGCTCTGTCTAAATTATTACTGCGTATGCACCAAAGAGTGCTCTAACTCTCAGAAATTGAGCGATATATATTAAATATATATATTAAATAAACCATATAATGATCAAATGGCACATAGAATTTGTCTTATAAACATAATAGTGATATTTGAGGAAACTAGTATGCAAATATACATACGAACATCTTTACACGCTAGTTCGTCTTTGTCACTCACATTCATAAACTTATAAACACTCGGGGCAGTTCAACATGCACAAACAATGTAGAAACAAAATATAAACAGACTGTTACTCACTTTATAGGTACGCACACAACTTTATCAAAGATATAAATTGCTACAGTACAGCTAGCATCTGTCCGCTTTCCCGATCGGTATGACTCAGCTCAGTGGGCGGGACCGCTGATCTGCACGTCCTGTGCACAGCGCTGATTGGCTTGCTGAATGGATGCTGCGTGTGAGTCAACTCTAGTGTATTACAAGGGGAACTAAGGCACATGAATATAACCTGAGTGTGGCCTTTTTTACAATTAACGTTATGCCATTGCTGAATTCGAGAAAAAAGTTTCAAACTTCATGAAAACATCATAATATCGAAGTTTTCCGTCATTCTTTATAATTTTTGGCAATTATTAAGCAGTACTGACACTTTATTTCTTTTAAATCATTTTATTTCTTTGAAACAGTAATGTTTGTGAATGACGCTTTTTACCTCGAGTCGATTATGATCGTCGAGCTCCGTGTTTGACATCAGAAGTTGTAGTAATCGTGACATGAAGCTTTTGAAAGAAGAAATGTTTGAAGATAAAGTTGATAAATATATTTATTTTATGTCTAAACAATAGCAGTTATCGTTTGCATGTATCTGTATATTCACGTGACCAAAACATTCAAAAAAATACCTTGGCAACCGGCCGACGCGTCAGCGCTTGTGACGTCACAGTCAGAGTCTCCCACAGCCTATAAATGAAACCCCGCGAAGACTGAAGTTCAGTTCATCTGTTTCTTCTGCATCAATCGATCTGACTAGTATTGTAGTACATCTGTGGTGAAAGTCGCTCAAGTTGTGTTATATCACTCGGTCTGTGTGTGTTATATCACTTGATTTGTAGTTTTTCACTGATCTGTGTGCTATAAAAGTTCAGTCGATTTGTGATAAAGTTTGTGACAGAACATCAGCGAGACATCTGACGCAATGGGGCAGTGCACATCTCACAGCTGCATTGCAGTCCAAGATCCTTCTGCATGTATGTCACCAACACCTGTCCCTGAGAGAGTAGAAAAGAAGAAGAGAGGGAGGCTTTTTAGATGGTGTTTTTCTAGGAAATCCAAGAAAACAACCATCGAAGCCCAACAGGGTCAGAGCAGAAATGACAGCAGTCAACCACCTCAGAGATGCTCTGATGGTGAAGATGAACAGAATAACAACACCCAGAGCATCAACACTCCCAGCAACAACAACATTGTTCATTCACTGGACAAAGCTGAAGAGAGCAGTGACACTAACACTTCAGTGTTCAGCCATGTGTCTCCCTTCAGCGCTGTGGAGAAGGTTAACGAAGATGAAGCTGAAGAAAACAGCAACACTTCAGTGTACAGCTGCGTATCTTCTTCAGCGCTGTGGAGAAGGTTAACGAAGATGAAGCTGAAGAAAACAGCAACACTTCAGTGTACAGCTGCGTATCTTCCTTCAGCGCTGTGGAGAAAGTTAACGAAGATGTTCCTAAAGCTGAAGAAAACAGCAGCACTTCAGTGTACAGCTGGCACAGCTGTGTATCTACCCTCAACACTGTGCAGGGGGTTGATGGTCCCAGACAAGAGCAAGAGGAGATCAACACGAACAACAGTACTTCTCCAACTGTGTCATCCATTACTAAAGGGAACGCTCCTTTGCCATTGGGCGACATGTCATGGAAAACTGAGGATGAAATTATCAATTTAAGTCCAAACGCAAAGACAGGTCAGTTTACTACCACATTAATGTCTTCTCCTGGAGATTGTCTTTCTTATCCTAATGAAGATGTGGACTGAGGATGGATTTTGGTTGTGTAAGGCCCCATTACACCACAATAATGTGTCCATTTTTAAAGTGTTCTTTCATTTTATGGTTTATACTGTAAATTTACTATAAACCTCATATATATATATATATATATATATATATATATATACACACATGCATACATAAATATTCTTTCTTTATTTTTTTTTACAGGGAACATCAACCAGGACTATGAAATTGGTAGACTTCTCGGTCAAGGAGGATTTGGAAAAGTGTTTGAAGGAACGCGATTGTCTGATTCACGAAAGGTTTGTTTCTTTCCTCGCTAACAAAAGTATTTTGGTACTCTTTAAATTTATTAAAAGTTACATCAAGGTTCATTACTAGAATCATGTGACCTCTGCACAGATAATTAATTAATTGTAACCCATTCTCACTAAAAATCTTTCTGTTTTTCTTTCCCTTGGAGAACAGGTGGCACTCAAATATGTGGCGAAGAAAGAATGCTTTGGAAATGAGGGACTTGTAAGTAGGCTGCTGCTCCCTTCATTTTCTTACTCTCAGAGTACACGGTCACATTAGTGGTAGGATATTTTAGCAAAATTTTGGGGGCAAAAGAGGTCCATTGTCAATAAGAGTATTAACTTTCAAACCAAGCAGCTTTCTGTTGGTCAGCATGGCAAATTCACATGACCAACATGAACAAGCTTTTCCACCCTCACGCAAAACTCCAGAGCGTCTGGATTCCTGTTAAAATTACTGAATTTTGCCCCGCAAAATTTTGACAATCAGCCATAAATGTGACCGCAACTTCAGTAACTATTTCCAGTTGAATTTGTTTAAATTACAAGACTTCAATCCTACTATTATGTTGTAGTAATTCAGATGAGACACATTCAGACACATTCATCTCACTTTCGTGTAACTTTTATCTCTCCTGTAGAGTCTATTTGGCAAAGTGCTTCCAAATGAGGTCGCTATGATGATTCGTGTGAGCGAAGGCCCCAGCGTTCCCCAAATAATAAAGCTGCTGGACTGGTATGAGACACGGAAGGAATACATACTGGTCATTGAGCGGCCCACGCCTTGCAAAGATCTGCGGCAGTATTTATTGCAGAATCGTTGCAGAATCAACGAGTCAAAAGCACGAGTTGTGATGCATCAAGTTGTTACTGCTGCAAGAATATGCATTGAAAGGGGAGTCTTCCACAGCGACATCAAGCTAGAAAACCTGCTAATCAATGAGAACAGCTTTCAGGTCAAATTAATCGACTTTGGTGTTAGTAGAAGCTTGAACACGTTTGGTTATAAGAGGTACATTGGTACGTATTATTCCACAAATCTATGGTGACAAGTTATAACGAGCTTTCCAGACAGAGCCAAAAACAGCATAGATCACTTGTTGAATAAATAGACAAAACGCTGTAGAAATACAAATTCACTGCAATGCACAAATCTTGTTCTTTCTTTCAGGTACAAGAATTCGGTCCCCCTGAGGCTTAAACAAATGCAAGTACTACGCCAAGCCGGCAACAGTATTCTTAGGCATACTGTTGTTTGCGATGCTGTTTGGGAAGTACCCTTACAGATGGAGCCTAAGATCTTTGCCAGGACTTTGAAAACAGCAAATTTCCAAAGGTAAGAGCATGTGACGGATCATACAGGAACTTTTTATACACTTAAAATAATGTGATCAGTACACAAAGTAAAACTTACAAATAATAACATCTCTCCCCACTTTCTTCACAGAATGCAAAGAACTGATATCTTCATGCATAGAAAAAGATCCAAATAAGAGGATTGACTTGGACAAGATCCTCGACCATGACTGGTTCCAAGTTTTGCTCCTGAATCCGGAGAGACAAAACGAGGAACCCATAGTAAGTGAATTCCCATGTGTGGATTGATACGTCCTGCAAAAAATTAATCTTCGAGTGCTAGGAAAAAAACGTACATAGATGAAAATACGGATCCAAGCACAGCTTACATGCACTTTGCAAAAGAAGAAGAAAAGATTTATTTTAAAAAAAAGTATTTATATAAATAACGGACGACTGCCGCATGAATTAAAACAAAACAACAACAACAACATAAAATCCAGGCCTGGTCCTCTCTCGTCTTGCACTGCTGTCACTCCTCTTTTTATCCTTCCGGAGCTCCTCCGTGGGACTCGAGACTGGTGTGGTGGGCAGGTGATGCTCATTAGCACTCCCTTCGTTCCCAGGGCTCTCTGCCCCGTCCTGCTTGTCAGATACCCCCTAACCTTTCCCAGCACCTGGGGGTAAGGACTGATGAGGCGAGAGAGAAGGAGACAGAAGGATGAGAAGAGACAAGAGACGAGAGAGGGAAGAGAAGAAAAATAAATCTTGGTCTGGTTCCCAAAACGCACGGCCTAACACTCCTCCGCTGCCTGGTGGACGGCAACAACTCCTTAGGCTTCGCACACCCGGCAGTGAGTCCCCCTTTCCCTGCTCCTCCCCAACATGGCGGACGGCAACAGGCGTTTGCCGGCAACTCCTCCACTCCCTGTCAGACGACAGCCACCCCTCCACAACCCAGGCGAACGGCAGCGAGGCAGCATCCGTCCCCCCAGCAGGTTACTCCAGCCCACCGCCTCAAGCGTCCATGCCGGTAGACTTTGCTCAGCTTGATGGCACCGCGGATTTCCCACAGCGGTGAGGGATCTTTGGCAGTGCGTTCCTCCTTCCTTCTGGGTTTCGGCTCAGGGAAGAAGGAGGTGGGAACCGTCAAAACAAAACAAAATAAAGCGGCAGTCGTCCTCATGAATGAAAACAAAACAACAACATAAAATCCAGGCCTGGTTTTACAAGATTTATTATTTTTAATAAATTCTGCAATATTTCATAAAAAAAACAAGTATTGCCAGTTTTGATTTCATGGTGACTGTAAAAATGTTTTTGTACTCATCTAGCAGCTGTGGTGGTTGCTAAGAATTCATCATAAAAAAATATGGTGACACTGTATCAGGTATTATGGGATGGCATATTGATGCCAGTATTTTTTCAACTTATAGCTGCATATTCATCAAGTGATATAATGTTAAATCATTACTGATAACAAAAATGAGAAGCAAATTAATATATATATCTAATATATAAATATATAAATAATCATTTTGTGATGTGGAACATCACAACATCACATCAGACAAACTTCTTTTGGGAATGTTTTCTTTGGGACTTGTACATCAATGCATTGCTTTCACTTGTTAACCATTTTCACTGTATATCAGGGATATTCAGTTAAAGTTCCATTAGGTCCAGCCTCCATATTTCTAGAGGTCTAGACTATTCTTTTTGGAATAATTATAAATGTCCATGTGAACAGAAGTAAAACTTTGTAAAAGAAAAAAGAAAGCATTTATTGTCATGTCTTCGATCTGATCTGTCCAGTTCTGTCGTCTCTTGTGCCTTTAGTCTGTGTGTCTTGTTGTTTTTATGCATGTGGTTTTGTTTTGACAGTTCGCCATGTGCTCCGCTGTCATTGTGGCGTTTTCCCCACCCCCTTGTTATTCCATCAGAATTATCGCTCACTGCTCTTACCTGTCATTGATCAGACTTCCTTAATTATTCCCCTATTTATTCCCCTCGTGTTCGCTGTCTTGTGCCAGATTGTTTGTGTATGTTACCTTGCGTTCTGGCCAGCCGTTATCTCTTGTCTTGTTGAAGTTATATTGTGTTTTGTGTCTAGTTTTGAGGCTCCAGTGCCTGTTTGAGTTTCTTTTAGTTTTTTCTCTCTCTCTCTTCTGTCACCCAGACGGTGTTCTCTCTCTGCCCCAGCCTGGCTTGCTTCATATTTTCCGGATCTGGGTCAACTCACTCCAATCCCTCATTCCTTGCCCACCAGCGATCTCTCTGCCGGACGTGTCGCCCTGCCCACCTGAGTGCTGCAATCTACATAGCGGTCTGTTTCTACAGTTTCTCTGAAGGCCGCACGGGACTGAGCTGCCTGCAGCTCCTGCTGGATTTAATTAATATTTTTCTGTTGACTGTTTTTGCCCAGTTGTGTGCAAAGAACTACTAATAAATTGAGTTTTGTTGTGCCTGCAACTGAATCTCTTCTGACAGCCCAGGTGGCCGAACTCAACGCTCAAAGCTCCAGCAAGGAGCCCCGGGGTCTTGACCAACCAATCCTCCTGTTCAGTCTTCTCACCATGAGCCCGAACCTCCATGCCAACAGCCCACTGCCTTATGATGGGGACCCTAACTCCTGTCGGGCATTTCTGTCATAATGCTCTCTGATGTTCGCATAGTGCTCTAGTGCTCCCGCCGCGACGCCACCGAAGACTTCAGGGTGGCGTACGTCCTAACTTTGCTTACTGGTAAGGCTCGTGAGTGGGGTACTGCCGTCTGGGATGCACAAGCACCCTTTTATCATTATTTTGAAGACTTCCATGACGAGATGATCAAGCTGTTCGACCGATTGGCAAGGGAAGATGAGGCGGCTTCCAGGCTTGTGCGGTTCTCGCAAGAAGGTCACTCTGTCACAGATTATGCTATCCAGTTCCAAACCTTGGCGGTCTCATGCAATTGGAATGTGGGCCCTGTGTTCCAGTTTCTTGAAGGGCTGGATGACAACATCCAGGATGAAATTACCACCCATGAGCTGCCCCATGACATGGATTCCTTGGTTGACCTGGCTCTTCGTATAGAAGCTCGGATCCTTTGTTGGCACCAGTGTCAATCTGTTTGCCCAGTTTGGAGGTCGGGGGAGGGCTCCTTTCCCCAAGTCACCCCCATCTAGTCATCACCTCTTCCCACAGACCAGCTATCCCTCTCTCCTCACCTATCCCTGTGTGGTCATTTGCTGGTCAGCTTATCTCCACCATTACCCACACCACCCCTCATGTAAATTTAGAATATATGCTCATAGAATATAAACCTAACAGATCACTCAGATCATCAGGATCAATTCACTTAAAAATACCAAGGATTCACTCAAAGCAAGGAGAGTCTGCTTTTAGCTGTTACGCCAGCTGCAGCTGGAACCAGCTTCCAGAGTAGATCAGGTGTGCTCCAATAGTAGCCACATTCAAATCCAGACTCAAAACATATCTTTTTATCTATGCATTTACTGATTGAGCACTGTGCTATGTCCGAACTGTTTGCACTTTATTTTATACGTATTATCTTTTTATTCTTTTGATTATTTATCTTGTTTTTATTTCAGTTTTAATGCATTTTATATCTTTTATGTATCATCTTTTTATTTCTGACTTTTAATGCATTTTAAATCTTGCTGTCTGGTAGAGCTGGGAGAATTAGGAAGTAAGCATTTGTTATCCCTGGATGGAGCTCTGACAGAGTTAGTCCAGGAAGATTTGTCTGTAAAGGTACTGTTTAAATGCACAGCTACCTTACAAATATTTTTAGAGTTATCCCTGGATGGAGCTCTGTATATAGTTAGTCCAGGAAGATTTGTCTGTAAAGGTACTGTTTAAACGCACAGCTACCTGACAAATATAAATAGTTATCCCTCTCCGTGTGAGGAAGATCCATTTAGATCCGCTCTGATGGATAGATCCATTTGGATCCGCTCTGACGGACAACAAAAAACTCCCTGAAACTTCCTAACTCTTCCATCCAGATAGCGAAATTCTCTGTTTTTACTGTTCTTTCCATTTCTTATGCATTCCATTTTTATTATTATGTATTTGGTTCTTCTTTATGTAAAGCACTTTGAATTACCATTGTGTATGAAATGTGCTATACAAATAAAATTGCCTTGCCTTGCCTTCCTGGTTTGGAGGGATCATAAGAACCTCGAGTATGTCCATTCGGCCAGGAGGTTGAGTTCTACCAGAAAGACTCGGGAGGCAAAATAACATGATGAAATTTATTAACAACCAGAAAGCTATACAAAAGATAAAGTTCTTTGGCGTAGGCCCCGTCCGTAGCACGTATCCGAATGGTTGTAGGCTCAGCATGTCCTTCCCGGAATAAAGGCAGGGGCGTAGCCGACCCCCCACAGGGATATGGACAGGGACCATCCTGGTGGTGGTGGGGAGGATGGAGGTGGAGATTGGCGTCAGCATCTGCGAACTCAGATAAGTGTAAGTACCAATGCTTTAGACCTGAGTGTTCAATAATGATTGGTTAGATCTGATCTAATGAATGACGTAACATTAGAGTCTTCCCGGCAGAACTTACGCTAGAGCTTACATTTCATGCCAGGCTCGATGGGCACTCTTCTTTGGCCGTTTTAACTTCACCCTCTCGTACAGGCCTGGTTCCAAAAATGTTAAGCCTGATGCCCTCTCTTGTCTGTTCGAGGCTCCCCGGAAGGAGGCACTGGCCGAGGCCATCCTTCCTAAGGGGGTGGTGGTAGGCTGTTTGTGCCGGTTGCGTTGTGCCCTGAAGTCCTCCTGTGGGGACACGAATCCAGGTTGGTCTGTCACCCAGGAATTCGGAGATCACTGGCTGCCATCCACCAGCGGTTTTGGTGACCCTCCATGGCCCTGGATGTCAGGCAGTTTGTGTTGCATGCTCGACTTGGGCTCAGAACAAGAATTCTAACTTCCTGCTTGTTGGTCTTCTCCAGCCCTTGCCCATTCCCTCTTGTCTCTGGTCACACCTGGCCCTTGACTTCATCACTGCTCTTCCACCTTCGAGAGGTAACACCGTGATCCTGACGGTAGTAGATAGTTTCTCCAAAGCGGCCCACTTCATCCTTTTGCCCAAACTCCCCACTGCCAAGAAAACCGCTCAGACTATGGTGGACCACATGTTCCGGATTCATGGCCTTCCGGTTGATGTTGTTTCTGATAGGGGGCCACAGTTTGCTTCTCGGTTTTGGAAAGAGTTCTGTCGACAAATCAGGGCCTCTATGAGTCTGTCCTCAGGGTTTCACCCCCAGACCAACGGGCAGTGCAAGCGAGCCAATCAGGATCTCGAGAGAGCTCTCTGCTGCCTGACCACCCAGAATCCTAGGCTGCGTTTACACTGGCACAAAAAATCCGATCTTTTGCTCACATCTGACACAGATCGGAATTAGGTGCACACGTGTAAACACAAAAATCCATACGAGATCAGATTTTTTTGCATCCAATCTGAGCCACTTCCAAGTGTGGTTTTAAATCAGATACATATCCAATCTGTGGACATGCGACCTACGTCTAAACACACATATCCGATTCCCATTGGAATTCCAAGCCATCACACGGCGAGGGCAGCACATTTGCTCACTAAAAGGTAGCTTTTATGTTGTATTATGAAGCAGAAGTGCTTGTATGCACTCACACTAAAAATTCGTAGCTTTATTATTGAGGTGGGAACTTTATATGTCTAACGTTATCTATTTTTCTAGAAAGAAACTGCGCACACACATACATTCAGCAACTGAATGTCAACCTTTGCCTGGTTAATTTAAAAGAGACCGCTGTGTTGTTGTTTTTCTTATAAGCCAAAAGCTTCACTGTACTCTCTCTCTCTCTCTCTCTCTCTTAGTCTCTCCCTAACTTACTCAAACTCATTAAAAAAAATGGAATTCTAAAACTGATAACTGTAGATAAAATATCAAACGCAAATTACCTTTATTTTCCAGTCTATATCCATTCAGTCAGAATTCGTGCTGCAATACATCCATGACACTGACAGCTGTTAACTTCATCTATCCATTCTGACAGGTAATCATGGCCACCCGACATGGAATATATAAATAATTTTGATAGCACGGCCATTCAAAACCCGAAGGTCTACCATGTGCATATAAAACTATCAATGACAATCATTTTGGGCGGCAATTAATGTAAACACAGATATCGGATACCAGTCGCATCTAAAGTCAATGTAAACACACTGGTCAAAAAATCGGATATGGTCAAAAGGTCGGATCTGTGCATTAAGACTTGCAGTGTAAATGCAGCCCTAGTTACTGGAGTCAACAGTTGTCATGGGTTGAATACGCCCACAACTCCCTGCTTGTAGAATCTACAAGTATTTCCCCATTTCTGTGTTCTATTCATTACCAACCTCATCTGTTTCCTTCACAGGAACCCAGTGATGCGGTCCCGTCTGCCTTGGCCTTCATCCACCACTGCCGCCGCACATGGAGGAGGGCTGAGGGGGTCCTGGCCCAGACTTCCAGATGGACCACTGTCATTGATCAGATTTCCTTAATTATTCACCTATTTATTCTCCTCGTGTTCACTGTCTTGTGCCAGATTGTTTGTGGATGTTACCTTGTGCTCCGGCCAGCCATTATCTCTTGTCGAAGTTATATTGTGTTTTGTGTCCCGTTTGAGTTTCTTTTATTTTTTTTCTCTCTCTCTTCTGCCACCAAGACTGTGTTCTCTCTCTGCCCCTGCCTGGCTTTCTTTCTGTTCCCCGGATCTGGTTTGACTCACTCCAATCCCTCATTCCTTGCCCACCAGCTCTCTGCCGGACATGTCGCCCCGCCCACCTGGGTGCTGCAATCTACATAGCGGTCTGTTTCTACAGTTCCTACAGCTGCCTGCAGCTCCTGCTGGATTTAATTAATATTTTTCTGTTGACTGTTTTTGCCCAGTTGTGTGCAAAGAACTACTAATAAATTGAGTTTTGTTGTGCCTGCAACTGAATCTCGTCCTGAATCCTGGCATTTATAGCCACAAGCACCAATGAGCCATTATTCATCCAGCTGAAGTGTGTCTTATGTGGTTTTTACAGCAAAGTCCACCTTGAATCTTCACTGAAAGTTCAGGTTTGATCATTATATATGTGCTGTATGTGTGGACTCGTTCAACATTTAAATTTAGACGAAACTCATGTGATAGGATGTCACTCGACAATTTCAAATAATATGAAGATGTATTTATATAAAACGTGTAGCCTTATAATCTTTTAAGCTGTGTATTTGTGTGAACTGTTAGTATGAAATATTTTGTAGAACTAAAATTAAAACCAATTAAACAATTTTAAAAAATAAATATGAAACTGTTTTAAACATAAATGTAATAATAAATATGAATAAAAATAAAATTTTGTAGTAATTATAATATAATAACAGGATGCAAAAATAATACAATGATCAAACTGTCATATTATTTAAGACAGCATGTTAGAAAAAAGAAAATAAAAATGAGGTTATTAATGTCAGGTTATATGAATGTGCTGTAAGATTACTCATGTTTGTAGTTTAACACAAAACATTTGTTTTATTAGTCATACCACAACAGCAAATATGTGTGTCTTAATAGAAATGTTATAATATATTTTGAATTAAATAATCTGATATTTGCGGTAATAAAAATAGACCTACGCAAAGACCCAAGCCTTTAAAATGAATTAAAAACATATATATAATAATAACAATGAGGTAATAATATTTGGTTCAAATAAAGTATCAAGAGCAAGTGATCATATGGTTTTATAGATCAACACTTTTAAAATACATAATATTCATAATAACTGACAGTTTGCAAAGACCCGGCCCCTTTACTTGCTACGTCCGACAAGCCATCACTCTCACGCCACACATCATGTTCTCACACAGTGAAAAATACATTGCGGAGCAAAGAGGAAACTGACAACACATCGACAGACAAGGCAGAGCAGATTACTTTTGATATGAAACAAAGTCTCTAATTTCAAATTTAGTAATTTTTAAAGAAATTTAAAAATTAAATACCATTTTGTGGCTCTTTAATATGTCGTGATTGATTGCTGTAACGTCTCGTGAACCGATCATCTCTTCCTACTTGTTAAATTAGCATCAAATAAACATGAATGAACTGCAGATTGTTATTACAGCCATAGAAAGATGTCAGTACACACCATTTTTCAAATTTAAGTCGACATTGATACTAACTCTCCTGACTGCTTTGTCGGACAAAACAGCAGATTCGGCGTTATGATTGGTTAGATTGCCTGTCAATCAAACTCCTGGCGAAGACTCAATTTAAACAATCATCTTATGTACATTATATATTATAACAAATGTCTGCAGAGGGCGCTAATGGCTTGGTGATTGTTGCACTTTACAGCAGATCAAATCCTTGTTTAATATTGGCCAGAGATTGTCTTATTATTGGGGAGATGAGAGGGTCTGTATCTCTTACCATTGGAGAAAGCATAACGGGTAAATTGGATCACGTGATGAGGCCTCAGCCTATCATATAATGGCAGTGACATCAGTGTCCACTGTTTAAAGTTTTATGACAGTCGGTTACAGTTTACGTTAATCAGTTTCTTGTGAATTAGTGCATTGGTCTTGTGAATAAATGTTAATATTTGATGTTATATCGCTAGTAAACGTACAGTAGGACTGCACTGTTTGTGGAATGTGCTTTACTGCGGAAAAAAAAGAGTGCGGATATCTCTATTAGCTGCAGATTAGTCACAGCAGGCACAAAACTACACCAAAACTTAATTGTAATTTAAAGTCCCCCTGTAGTCAATTATTTTATCCCTTAAAACTCATCTTTGATCACCAAAATGACATATTTAAAAAAAAATTCAAGTGAAAAAAAATTCTTCATGCCTTAAAATAGCGATACACCCTTGCCTCATTTAATATACACGGATCAATGAATATGCACATTAGCCCCGCCTCCACTCACTCACAGCAGCTTGGAGAGTCTAGTGTTGCTATAGTGACTTGTGGATATTAAAGAAAAAAGCTTGCTTCTCTTCGTATATTCAGTTTAACAGCTTAACACATCCTTGAATGAGCGCGAATTTCCAGCGTATTTACTTGAACTTATCAGGTAGGCTAATATCTATGGTTTGATCCATTCCAGAGGCGGCCAAAATCAGAATTTACATTTAAATTACATTTACATTTATTCATTTGGCAGACGCTTTTATCCAAAGCGACTTACAAGTGAGGAATACAACAAGCGAGTCGTCATGACGAGGCAAATAGACGCAAGAAGTGCTCACAATACAAGTTTTAGGCAGTGCTCAGAGTATCATAAGCTACAATAGAGAGGGATAAAAAGGAAGTGAAAGAATAGGTATAGATTTTTTTTTTTAGGATGAGGATGAGTGCTCATGAAAGAGATGAGTTTTCAGCTGTCTTTTGAATATTGCCAGGGTTTCTGCATTCTGGATAAAGGCAGGAAGATTATTCCACCAGCAAGGAACAGTGAACGAGAAAGATCTGGAGAGTGATTTTGTGCCTCTCTGTGATGGTACCACGAGCCAGCTTCGGGTGTAGACTCATAAGAGTGAGTGGAAGTAGGAGGGTGCTGAGCCTGTGGTAGATCTGTAAGCAAGCGTCAACGCCTTGAATTTGATGCGAGAAGCAAGTGGTAGCCTGTGCAGAGAGATGAAGAGAGGCGTGACGTGGGTTCTTTTGGGCTCGTTAAAGACGAGACGTGCTGCAGCGTTCTGAATCATTTGTAGAGGCTTGATTGTGCATGATGGCAGTCCAGCCAGAAGAGCATTGCAGTAATCAAGCCTAGAAATGACCAGGGCCTGGACCAGAAGTTGTGTTGCATGTTCTGTTAGAAAGGGCCTGATTTTCCTGATGCTGTATAGTGCAAATCTGCATGACCGAGCTGTCTTTGCAATGTGGTCCTTGAAGGTCAGTTGGTCATCAAGGATTACTCCAAGATTTCTGGCCAAATTTGGAACAAATCATGATTTAGACTTGGATTGGCAGGGAAGACAAGAAGCTCAGTCTTAGCCAGGTTGAGCCGTAGATGATGTTTTTTCATCCATGCCAAGATGTCCGCCAGACAGCTTGAGATTCGTGCAGCTACTGTGGGATCATCTGGCTGGAATGAAAGGAAGAGTTGTGTGTCATCAGCATAGCAATGGTAGGAGAAACCATGAGCCTGAATGATGGGACCAAGTGATGTAGTGTAAATGGAGAAGATGAGGGGTCCAAGAACTGAACCCTGAGGAACCCCCGTGGTCAGTTGATGAGCTTTGGATACCTCCCCTCTCCAGGCAACCCTGAAAGACCTTCCTGTGAGATAGGATTCAAACCAAAGAAGTGAAGTACCTGTGATGCCCAGTGATGAGAGGGTGGACAGAAGGACAGAATGATTCACTGTGTCAAAGGCAGCAGATAGATCAAGCAGAATGAGAACTGATGATTTGGAATTAGCCTTCGCAATCCGCAAGGATTCAGTGACCGACAGTAGTGCAGTCTCGGTCGAGTGGCCACTCTTGAAACCAGATTGATTGACATCCAATTGGTTGCTCTGTGAGAGGAAAGATGACACCTGGTTGAAAACAACTCGTTCAAGTGTTTTTGCTATGAATGGTGGAAGAGAAACAGGTCTGTAGCTGTCTACAAGAGATGTGTTTAATGTGGGTTTCTTAAGCAGTGGGGTTACCCGAGCCTGGTTGAATGTGTTAGGGAAAGTGCCAGTGTGGAGAGATGTGTTGATAATGTGTGTACGTCCTGGTAAAAGTGTAGGAGCGATGGATTGTAGAAGGTGTGAGGGGATGGGATCTAGAGGGCAGGTGGTGGGATGACTGGAGAGAAGAAGTTTAGATACTTCTGTCTCAGTGAGGGGGGAGAATGAAGAGAGGAGGTTTGTGACTGTGTATGTGGTTGGTCTGAGTTCCTGTGTGTGTGGAGCGGAGAACTGACTGCTGATGGTAGATGTTTTGTCAGTGAAAAAATTAGCAAAATTATCAGCAGTTAGGGATGAGGTGGGTGGTGGTGGAGGGGGACAGAGGAGAGAGTTTTTGTAAAAAAAAATATCCATATTTAACAAGTTATGAAGTAAAATATAAAGCTTCCGCCAGACCGACTTCTGTATTCTTTAAAAAGCTTAATCTGTACGTCTTACGCCTTCCCTATTCAACTTATGAAACTGACACGACGCCAGTTTAGTTTTTTCTGTAATTTTAATACAGAAGGCGGTCTGGCAGAAGCTAGATATTTTACTTCATAACTTGGTAAATATGGATATTTTTTTACACAAATGCATCGCTACACTTCAGAAGTTCTTTATTAACCCCCATTTATCATGGATGGATGTGGATGGAGACACTTTCTTCAGCTCATACTCATCGGTCCCGTTCACTGCCATTATAAAGCTCGGAAGCGTCAGGATATTTATTAATATTTCTCAGATTGTGTTCATCAGAAAGAAGAAAGTCATATACACCTAGGATGGCTTGAGGGTGAGTAAAGCTTGGGTTAATTTTCATTTGAAAGTGAACTAAAAAACTAAATTCTGTACTAGACAGTCAACCAATGGAGGAGAGAGAAGCTGGCGCAAAATGTGGCATTGGCATCTCCGGCAGCCACGGATTTCTCCGGCAGCTGTCGCTGTTTGTAGCACCTGCCGCTGGCCAATGACATTAATTTGATGTAATATTTTCACTTTAAAAACTACATTTGAACACAATAATATTATATACCACAGGACTGTCATTATATTATATAGCCTACCACAAGACAATATATACCCTTACACACGCAGTAATTTCAGCTTTCTCTGATGTAGGCTACTGCAGCATCAGAAACTAACTACATATTCACAGAATTTATGATAAATGCCTACAAATGACAGTCCAGAGGTATATAATGCTATTTTGTTCAAATGTAGCTTTTTAAAATATGAAGAAAGTCTGTGGCTGCTGGAGATGCTGCTACGAGATGCCGCAATTTCAGCTTTGTGCAGCGTAGTATCAGAAATTAATTTATGTATTAACTGAATATCAGTTTATATTCATATGTAATGACATTTCAAAGCAATGGATAATACTGCATTTTTATTTTATCAAGACATGTGATTTAATTTCGTCGGCACAACTGATATTGACACTAATTGCTAGATATATAGCCTAAATACACACACGACAATTTCATCTTTCTCTTATGTAGTGGAGCATCAGAACTTTATTAACACTTTATTAACATTTCTTATAGCCTTTTTACAGGAAATGACAGTAAGAGGTGATTGTGTCCAGAGTAACGTGTGTGTTCCTGCAGATCATTTCTCTTGCCTGTTGGCTAACACTGAGTTTGTGTTTTTCTTTATTATCTTTATTACTATCTTCATTTTTAATAGAGATTTACTCTTTCACTATATAGCCTACAGTGCTTATTAGAATTTACAAATTTATTAGACCTCTGCCATCTAGTGTAAGGTTTGTGCCAAACTATCAGTATTGGTGATTACCAAAATCATTTTTCATGTTTCTGTAATGGTTAATCCACCAGCATGTGCTCTTTAGTTACAGTATTATTTCTAACGCTGCAATAAAATTATCGTTGTGATCCATGAATTTTCGATTTCAAAAAAACCTCTCGGATTTCATCAAAAATATCTTAATTTGTGTTCTGAAGATGAACGAAGATCTTACGGGTGTGGAACGACATGAGGGCGAGTAATAAATGTAAGAAATTTCACTTGGGTGAACTAACCCTTTAAAATACGTGTTCTGAGTTAGTCATACCACAGAAAAATATGAATGATTTAAAAAAACATTACATTTGAAAAAGAAAAAAACGCTAAGTAAATGAAATAAGTTAACTATCAAACACTGGGGGCGTGTCTGCTGTCGGCGCTGAAAACACGCCTACTCACGAGAAACATGCCGTGTCTCTCTCATAGACTGTAAAAAGCAACCTGGTCTCATGACGAAAACGTACCCGTGGGCACGTTTTCGCGAGTCGCGAAATACGTACCAGTGAGTACATATCGCTGCAGTTTCGCTCTGAAATGTCCACTGAGCGGCGCCAAAAGCGTGTTTTTTTTTTTTTTGTTTTTTTGTTTTTTTGCCGGAGCAGATAATAGGGTGAATGCGGTACGTTTTTATGACCTTGCTTTTTAGACGAATCGCCGCGGTTCTCGATTTGACATTTGCGCTCCGTTGCGTTTTAAAATAACTTCCCACCGACGCTACGCCTAAACCTACCGATAGTGTTAACAAAAGCAAACGTGACGTAAGAAGCGTCCGTTTTTCAGCTCGTTTAGATCTCTCTTTGAGCTCTTTTTTTTTTTTTGCCCCAGTCAGTCGCCTTTCACGGGATTCGTACCCAGGCAGGGGGAGTCGACTCCTCGCCGTAAGTCCAACTCCGTATCGGCCGAGCTACCGAGCAAGCTTGGTCAAGGCCAAAAAAAGCGAAACGAGTCTTTACGAATCCATAATCCGACCCCGGCCGGCGTCGAAACCGTGCGTGAAAACGAGCAAAAGCGCTTATCGACGTTTTAGCGGCCTCTAGCGTTCGTTTCTGTCGGAAACTGCAGCGAGACGTACTCGTCGGTACGTAATTTTGGTCTCGCGAAAACGTGCCCACTGGTACGTCTCTCCTATGGACCAGGGTGGTAAAAAAATATGGACGAGTTATAAAAAAATGCGACCAGTCAATGAATTGCAGTTTAAGTCACTTCTGTATTGCTTCAAGAGAAGAGGGTTGCAAAATTTAGTAGAGTTACTGTAGACTATCTAATAATTATAACATGAGCACACAAGGCAACTTACACTCATTGGTGGGCTCGTACTGCTGACTGTGGACCAGATGTCGGCGGGACGGGAGATAGTCGCTTCAGCCACATTCATTAACACTCTGAGGTCTGAGGTATCGCCAGCGATACCACCGCGTTTTTTTCTTACCAGTGTGAAAGAGACTCAAAATACTCCGTTAATGTTGCACATACAAATTAAGAGTATACACCATTTTAATCTGTGGAATATCTTCTTTTATTTGTGTACACTCAGAGTAAAAACAAAATGTTGTGCTTTTTGTAAAATAAAGAAAACTAACATGATGCGTGATCTCTCGTCTCCCTCTGAAGGAAGTCCAATCTGATAGTTCTCAGAAAATGAACTGTAACTTAGTGAATACTAATCACAAAAAAATTAGACTTATGTCTAAAAAAATGGTGAAATGTCAGGTTTTAAATCATGCAAGTCAAATCGAAAACAAACATTCTGTTTTTATGTAATCTGTATGAAAAGAGAGCCATGTCAGAAATCCGTGATTCAGCTCATTATCCGCTAATGCGGCCACGCCCACGGAGCCAGCGCTATTCAGACGCAAATTCATGTCATGTATGCACATCGTCCATTCGGTATTTATTGTCTTGAAAAGTGTTTTGAATAGCCATAGTTAGCGATCTCTGTCCTCTGTTAGTTCGGTTAGTTCCTGGATTGCATATTCTTCTTTAGTGCTCAGGCATTTGTGGACTAAATGTGTACAGAGCGCCCTCCGGCTGCAAGTATGAATTGAGAACACAGTATCCAGCACTCCTAGTAATGACAATAAATCCTGAATAAATATTACTCTTCTGTATAGAAAATTGACAAACATATGAGAATCCATCAATATTTCTCCAAATGTGCATGCTTTTAAGCTAAAAGCCTATATGAAATGCCATAGAGGTAACATAATTTGTTCAGACACTTTGCATCACAGAAATACATATATTTTAAAGATATAATAGAATACCATTATTTTAAATTGTAATAATATTTCACAGTATTGCTGTTATGAAGAGCTGAGACATTATTACAGAGGGTTTTTTTCACAGCCTACCTGACTGAAAGGCCTCATTAATATGCAAGTCATTTCAGGTCATTATTATGTGATTCTTTTGTCTTCTCAGGTGAGAATCACCCATTATACATGAGGATTCACGCCTCCACGCATACTGTGTTCTTGACCAAAGATGTTTTAGAAAATTTAAATCTCTCTATTGTTTTATATGAACAAGCAGGCAGCATAATTTTACATCATTTTGAAGCAAAAACTCTAGTCTACAACCTCCAATACCCAGAAGTCTTGTGAACACAGATTTAATATTTTTTGGCTTATTTCAGTGACTTAAGTTTTTTTTGTTTTTCAATAACCACGCATAAACGTTATTCCTTCAAAAAACACAAACATGTACATACATGTTCCTCACATATTATTGTAGCCTAGTTTGTGCTGAATACAGTGTAATGACACTTTTCCATTAATAGTTTATGAACAACTGAAAAAGCACAATGTCAGGGCATGTCAAAACTTCTCCAGGGTCCCAAAAATCCTCAGACCCCTGAGGGTTAACAACGCATCTGATGAAAGTTTTTAAACTATCTGGTGTTAAATTATCACTGCAGAGGAGGGTGTTGGTGGTGATTGTCAGCTCTCCATCAAGCTCTTCACAAAATTAATCCATCTCTTCTTCATATCATCATTTTTAGGAAATTTAAATGAGGAGACCGAGCTGTTTTATATTATCGCAACCAGGTAATAAGCATTTGCGTGATGAAGGCACCGCGCTAGCAAAATGTGGGCTGTAGTAACTAACGGTAATGAGAGTAACTCGCGATTGTGTTAGGGCCAATGAAAATCCTCAACACAGAATTGGTTAAAACTAGTTAATGGTCTAACTCCAAAATACAGTACTACATAGTACACTTTTTGCTAGACAAAGAGCAGGAGAAATACCAAGCGAGTGTCTCAGAGCCGCAAAAGCTATGAAAAGAGTGAGTGTTGATCTCACAGAGTAAGATGCAGCCTGCAGAAATGACATGCATGGTTGTTCTCACTGGATCTACCTACTGTAGCCAGAGCTCAATAAAGTCACTTAGCCATTTCCAAAGCCCATATTTACAAAATCTAGTGCTGGTTCCCAAAGTAAAGTTCAGTCATAGTAAAGCTCTTATACAGGGATGTGAGGGAGTTGAGGGAGTTCCAAAAGAAATCACAGTTTTATGATTAATTGTATCATTACCACACTTGGAATGCATTTTTTGTGAAAGTATGATTATTTTCCATGTAATTATTTTAAAACTAATCAGTATTATTTGCATGCTTTTTATAATGGTTATTTTAGCTGTGTGTAACGGAAATGTAAACTAACCATTCTCATTGTTTAAGTTTGTCAGATACACATTGTGATTGTTGAAAATGATCAATCCTATTCTTTCCTACTTATTTGTAACAATCCTATTGCATCTGTTCCTTTTTTAATAATTTCTTTTTAATTTTTCAATCTCATTCCCTGTAATTAACAGATGCATGCTATAAGATATGCAATGAGATGCTGATATTCATCACAATTTTACTGTATTTTTATTTATTTATTTTTATTTATTTATTTTTCACATTACTAACACAACCAGCATTGTACCTCAATTTCTTTCTTCTTACTTGGCAGAAAAAAGGAGCATGATCACGGGCAGAAGTGTACACAATCAAAGAATTGAGCGACTATGGCGTGACGTCTGGTGCTCAGTTCTCAGCAACTATTATGCACCTATTAAGCAACTATTACGACCTACATTGCACCACTGCTAAAGAATCTTCTGATTCTACTGATTCATAAAGTTAATAATTACATTACAGATACTGGTAACACTTTATTTCTATAGTCCACTTCAGTCATTCTGTTAGCTATAAGTAACATTGCACCTAAATCTCAACTAACTCACATTAGAATATTCTGCTAAGCCTTCCAGTCTACTAATACTCTGAGTTAGTTGATGTGTAGGTGCAGCGTTACTTATAGTCAGTGCAATTTCTAAAGGGGACCATTAAAATAAAGTGGAACCCAGATACTTGTTTAGATGCAGTCATGACTAATGTACTGGGTTAAGCATTCCATTTTTTTTTTTTTCAGGTCCAAAGGGCAAGATCAGCAGACGGAAATGCACCAGAGTACTTCGTAAGACTTTATTCTTTAATGTTCTGTTTACATTTTTGTAGTGCATTTAGGTATGCATGCATGTTTATGTAAATATATTACAATTTATTTGAGGTGCCAGTTAGAAATACCCAATAATGCATATGTGCATGAAGTTAATTTACAGTGTACAGTGTACTTTTCTGGATACGTTCATTGTGACATTACAGCTTCAAAAACTGAATGTTGTGTACTGTTGCCTGCCCTGTTGTTGGATACTCTAGTTTGTCACTTAAAATAAGATTACCTGTATTGCTTCAACATGCTATATCTCTGAACTTATGAATATTATAAACCTGTATTCCACAGCACTACTCACCATGAAAACACTTCACTAATACAACCATCTTGGTCCTTAAGAGTGGTGCTGGTTCATGATCCATTCATGGAAGTTTACAATTCAAAAGATGGTCATTTCTTTTGCAGAACTTAAACGTTTACCCTATGGCCATGTTTGCAGTAGTTTCAGAAATATACTGTATGGAGATGTCATTGATTTAAACTGTAGATAGTTAGAATATTGCTGAACTGAATACTGAATGTATTTCAGATGATACCTCTGGCTATGTTTCAATTTTTCCCCCCTGCAAATAAAAAAATTGAACTTCTTCGAAAAGAGTTTCCACTCCTTGGTGAAGACAGTTTTGATCTCTGTTGAATGGACAAGACCAGAAGGCTGCATGTTTTGGCCAATCAAGACACCTGCAGCAATAAGGGCTCTTGGTGAACTTGGGCGGTCTGCTCTGTATATCAGGCCACAGGTTTATGCATTTTTATTAGGGACACACACATGAATTTTTAAGCAGTTTTTAGCCAATAAAATATACGACCATGCCAATGTTCGCCCTTGACTAATTTTTGGAAAGAACACAGTTTTGCTTAGGTGAGAATGATTACAACAGCTATGCAATTATTCAAACAATAAGTAATATTGCAGATTATTAGGACTTTAAATGTTACTTGTCAAAAAGTAATTTATGCAATTACATTGTACCTGTATGCTTACTAATAATCAGTAATTGTCAGGTAATGTTTGATGGCCAGTGCATAGTGCATATCGATTTTATATACAATTCTGGCACAATCTAATGCATCCTCCTTGATTGACGTGACTCTGGAAGTGACTGCATCTATACGACACAAAGTTTGTTGTAGCATAAGCAGCACACTTCATTAGTTTATCCTTCCTTATAATATGCCTGATTTGTACCACAATGATTATCCATATTGCTTGTTTTATGGAATAATGACAAATACCCTCAGTTAAGTAATCCCTCATCTATTAATTTTGGGACAATGACACTGAGACTTCATCATCTGACCAGTCACACAATATGGATGGGCAGACATTGATTAGTTGGGCCAGGCGTGTTTAAACTGGGGTTGGAGTTAAACTCTTGCAGGGCAGAGGCCTTTCAGGAGCAGGATTGGGATGAAAGCAACCAAGTGTGCATCACCACTGACAGCGGGGCGAATATAGTGAGAGCCACTTCACGTAACAGATGGACTCGGTTGCAGTGTTTTGGCCACCGCTTGCATTCAGCTGTTGGTGAGTAGCGTTGTCATTTAACACTTACATCATCCACATAGTTTCTTTGGTCGTATTAGTACTGTAAAATGTGAGTTGCTTAAATTAGTGGAACCTTGTAAAACTCATAAATTAAAGTTGAAAATTGCTTAACTTATTTTGATGAGTTCAAAAATAATATAAAAACACGTCATAACTTTTTTTTTTTTTTTTTTTACAGTGTATTTATACTAATATGAATATAAAATTAGAAAAGTACAGTTAAGACAAATAGACAAAATTATGCACGTCTTTGCCTTAATTTTAATACTGAATTTATTTTAATCATTAAACTGAAATATTATTAATTAAAAATGTTATTATTATTATTTACAGTTGCAGCACACAGCAAAAAAAGCCAGTGTATATTTCACTCAATTTGAGTCAAATTTAACACTCCTTAAATGTATATATGACTACCTCCATTTGGGAGTTAAAATAACACTTTTAAAAGTGTGAAATATGTACATTACTCCCAGAGTACATTTTAACACTGTAGGAGTTTATTTGTAAGTCCAACAGAAGTGTCACAACTCTTACATCAGTGTTAAAAAGTACTCTGGGAGTAATGTACATATTTCACACTTTTAAAAGTGTTATTTTAACTCCCAAATGGAGGGAGTCATTTTTTTAAGTCATACTTTTTTGTATTATTAATTTGTGTGTGATACAAGTAACAATGATGAAATAAACATGTAAAAATGTTTTTATTCATGAAATGTGCTTTTTTACAAGAGTATCTTTTCAGAAATAAAATCAAGGCCATTAACACTGCAATTTAAAAAATATATATTTTCATAAAATCTGTTATAACTTCATAAACTTTGCCATTCTGACAAATCAGAAACAGGTGCATATAAAACAGTATAAAAACTGTAAAATATCCAGTATAAAAACAATGACTTTTATGGCAAATTATGTACGTAACTCATAAACTTGGTTACCTGACAAACATTCTTAAACTTTCTTTCATACACTAAGCTTGAACATGCCGAAAAGCAACAAGCAGTCAAGTATCGGTTCAACTGACTGAATAATTATAGCTTTTGTGCTCCACAACAAAGTTCAAGATGATTACAGATCTTCATGCACAAAACAATGCACTGGAACAATGTACAAATATGGTTCTTCAAAACCATATGATACTTGTAAGTCAAATGGTCTGTAAAAAGGAAGGTCCTCAACTCTTGACAGACAAAAAAAACATTCTGTTCTCTCACACGGTAGGCATGAAGATCCTCAACAAATCCATCAGTTTTAAAGTCTTTAGTGACCAAAAAGTTTTGGTCATCCATCAGAACAGAAAACAGGCAGGTCCTTTTCCATTCTAGTGCAAACCAGTAGGTCATGATGATACTCAGTTACATGTCTTAACCATGAAGCTACTGTGATCTTACCATCAGAAACATTTGGGTACCTTTCAGTTTTCAAGGGCCCATATTCAACACTTCTAACAGGTAAACTTTCCCAGTGAAAAGCAATAGCATACTGGTGTTTTAATGCGAGGGACTTTGTGATGTTTTTTATACTGTTTTTGAAAAACTTATGTTTAGCTTCGAATCGCATCGACCATACATGTACTAATGGACCGATTTTGCGTATGCAACGGGGATAATGTAACATGTAATGGTGTTTTGGAATCAAATTTTTATGTGGATATAATTCTTTAAAGAGACTATGATGCTCTACAATAAGATGTTTCAGATAGTAGGTCATACCTTCTGTTATTACAAGAGAAAACACTACATTAATTACCTGCAACAACAAGAGTAGTAAATGCCAATGTTTGTTTTCCTCATCAACAAGGTCTCCAAATACCAGAGGAATATTTTGAATTAAACAGAATGACTGAATGGCATTCAGTCCTATACCATTCCCTGTCTGCTCTAGGTTTACCCTAGTAGGCCATTTTTTTCTTTCCAAGTAGCCATAGTTGAATGAATAGATTCTGTTACATATGCCTTGTCTTGATATAACACCAGAAAGATATTCAAGAAGTAACTTTATCTCATACAGTCCGACACCCTCAAGGTTATTGTCGTGTTCTCTATCTTAAAATGTGGGTAAATAGCACACAAAACACCCGTGGACTCCTCACTAGCCATGCATTTATTCAACTAACTCAACAACGCCCCCTCATGGGTGAAACACCATTCAGTGTTCAAAGCATGTAATGCATTATGTAGTTTCACTACATAGAATATCCCACATCTCCCCTTTTAACAAAGAGAAAACAATGAAAACAAAGCATTGAGACATTGACATCTTATACTTAATAACATGACTTAGAACACAACTCAACAATGAGCAATAAACAAAATCCTTTGCACAGATGAACATTACCTGGATACTGTTCACTGGGAAAAAAAACATTATCAACAGTTACACCTAACTACCAGTTAAGCGTATATACTTTCCACATTTTCTGTAACCTTACTCCCCCTTTTGTTTTTTTTTTTTTTTTTTTTTTTTTTTTTTAAAGAGTAAACCACCTGATTAAGGTTACAGTAGAGTGACTACAAATCCAGTCTTTTAGGTTTCATGACTGGCCTCCCAGATCTGGTTCTAGTTACTCCTCGTGGACTGGCAGAATATGTTTGAGGTGTCAGGGCATTTTGTGTCTCTGTAATATTCCCAGACAACTGCGAACCAGCCTGGGTGTCACAACCACCCTCCATGGGAATGAGGAAATGACGGTTCCTCCGAACAGTTCCATGAGGCACATCCACCTGGTAAGAACGTGGTGTTGGATGTTTCTCCACCACAGTTCCTGTCACCTTTTGATCCGTGACCCACACCTGATCGCCAGGTGCGAGCTCGTTCAAATCATGCACTCGATGACGGTAATTGAAGTATCTCATGTCAGCACTTCTTTTCTTTTTCTCCTGAACACGTACGGTGCTGCTGTCAGGCAACACCGGGTCCAGAAGACTTGGGAGAATTGGCACCGTAGTACGAAGACGGCGTCCCATGAGCAGCTGGGCAGGGCTGTACCCGTTGTGAAGTGGAGTTGACCTGTATGACAGTAAAGCAAGGTAAGGATCTTGCTCTTTTTTGAGGAGGTTTTTTACAGTCTGTACAGCCCGCTCAGCCTCACCATTGCTGCGTGGATGCTTCGGGCTACTAGTGACATGTTTGAAACCGTAAGTAGCTGCGAACTTCAAGAAAGTGCTTGATGAGAACTGTGGCCCATTATCGCTCATTAATGTCTCAGGAATGCCGTGGCGTGCAAAGATAGACTTTAGATGTGTAGTAACATCTGCAGAGCTGGTGAGTGATAAATTTGCCACCTCGACATACCGTGAATAGTAATCCACAACTAAAAGGTATGTTTTCCCTTTCAGGACAAACAGATCTGTCCCTAACTTTTGCCAGGGCCTTTCAGGAAGATCTGTTGGAATTAATGGTTCAGTGTGATTGGTGCGCTCCTTAATGCAAGCACTGCATTTCAGAACCAGCTCGTTCAACTGCTGGTTAAGTCCCGGCCACCACACACTTTGCCGTGCACGTTCTTTGCATTTAACTACTCCTTGATGCCCTTCGTGCAGCCTGGCAAGGACATCATTCCGCAATGCAGAGGGAATAACAAGTCTTGTACCTTTTAGAAGAAGGCCATCGTGAACAGATAGATACGCTCGTTCAGACCAGTAAAGCTTCTCATTTCCTGTGCACCGACTGGACTCAGGCCACCCGTCCTGACACAGTCTCATGACATTTGAGCAAACACTGTCTGATTTGAGGTGCTCTCTCAGGTTATCCAGGAAATTTTGGCTTGCTGGTAGATGCTCCACAATGCTGTCCACATAAATGTTAGTGCTTTCCATGAGCTCGTCATTTATGTTTTCTTTATCGGCAGGTAGTGGAGCACGCGACAGAGTGTCTGCAGACCATAAGCTCTTCCCTGGAACATGAGAGATCTTGTATGAATAGCGCATCAGTCTCATACGGAAACGTTGGATGCGGGGAGGAAGGGCATCCAGTTCCTGGCCACCTAGGAGACTCAACAATGGTTTGTGATCAGTTTCCATCTCGAAATGTTGGCCAATCAAAAAGTCACGAAATCTCTCACATGCCCATGTCAGTCCCAGGGCCTCCTTTTCTATCTGTGCGTATCTTTGCTCCACAGGAGTAAGAGACCGTGACGCATAGGCCACGGGTCTCCAATCATCACCCTCTTTCTGCAGCAGGACTGCGCCCAGTCCGTACGACGATGCGTCTGCAGATACTTTGAGTGGCTTGTTTGCGTCATACAGGGCCAACACTGGTGCAGATGACAAGTCTTCCTTCAGGTTCTTAAAGGCTCTAACTTGTTCTCCCCCCCAAAACCAGCAGTTTTTCTTGGACAGAAGATCTCTGAGGGGTTTATCTTTTTCTGCCAGATGCGAAATGAATTTCCCCAGCTGGTTGACCATGCCAAGAAAACTCCTGAGCTCGGTGACGTTTGTTGGCTCTGGCATTTCCCGGACCGCTGCTGTCTTGGTTGGGTCTGGTTGCACTCCTGTATCTGAGATAATGTGGCCGAGAAACTTGACCACACGCTGTGACAAGTCACATTTGTCTAAATTGAGTGTGACGCCAGCATTTTCCATCCTTTGGAGCACTGCGTGAAGGCGCACATCATGCTCCTCTTGAGAACGCCCCCACACAAGCACGTCATCCATATGACAGACCACTCCGTCCAAGCCTTCCGTGACTTCAGTTACCATACGATTTTGAAAGTGCTCAGGTGCTGATGCGATACCGAAGGGCAACCGGTTAAAGAAGTACCGCCCAAAAGGTGTAATAAAAGTCGTCAGCTTGGCGGACTGTTCGGCTAGCGGAATTTGCCAAAATCCCATGTTCGCATCCAGCTTGCTAAAAACACAAGCTCCCGCTAACAATCCAAGGGTCTGTTCAACCGAGGGAAGAATAAATTTCTCCCTTCGCACAGATTCATTGAGCTTTGTTAAGTCAATGCAGATGCGTGGATCGCCAGACTTTTTAGGTACCACAACAATCCCCGCACACCACTCTGTGGGTTCTTCCACCCTGCTAATGACTCCCATTCGCTCCATGCGTTGTAGCTCATTTTTAACTTTTGGCATGAGTGGGAGTGGAATGCGGCGTGGAGTTTTGAGGGAAAATGGAACTGCTCCTGGGCTCAATTTAATGGTATATGGCCTCTGTAACAGTCCCAGCCCCACTGCACAGCTTTGGATAACGTTCCTGTAGAGTGTGAATGCTTATGCCATCAACACGTGTGACAAGACCCAGCTTGGTGATGGCGGGTCTGCCTAGCAGTGGCAAATGAAGACTCTTAACAACATACACGTCCTCAAATGTACGTTTGTCTCCTTTCTGAAGCAACATGTTTGAAACTCCAATCACACTGAGTGGTGAGCATCCGGGTCCAAGCAAAGGCGTGGTCACTCTCCGGAGTGTCGGTTTGTTGCCTTCTTTGAATATGTCCTGGAACACATGGTCTGGCATAACAGTCACATCAGCACCTGTGTCGATTTTGAACTGTATTTCACAGTCCTTTATTTTAATATCAATCAACCAGGGGTCACCCTCAGCAACTACTGTGCCTAAAAATATGCCAGGGTCTTGTTCTTGAATTTCATTCACCTTTCTTGATGAATACACACCTTTTGGTAGTGACCCCGTTTCCCACAGGCATGACACAGTACTGTATTTGCAGGGCAGTGCACTTTTGGATGCGATGGGCTTTTACCACACTTGTGACATCTTGATTGTGGCTGTTTAAACTTTTCTTTTGCTCCATAAGCACTTTTGACTCTCTGCCTGCTTTGAAACTGCTTGCCTTTGCTTATGACTCTGTCCACGGAGCCAGGCGTTTTAGCATTAACACAATCACTACGCAAGTTACTCTGCTGTTGCTTCACTGCTTCAGTCTGTCTTGCCATATCGATGGCTTTTTCAAGCGTTAGATCTTTGTCTAACTGCATTCGCTCCGACAGACGTATGTCATTCAACCCAACGACTAACCTGTCTCTGATCAATTCGTCGTGCAATGGCCCATATTTGCAGTGCTCAGCCAGTGAGTACAGTGCAGTCACGAAGGAGTCGACAGGTTCGTTTTCCCCTTGTTTTCTCATGTTGAAACGTGCTCTTTCATAGATTACATTTTTCTTCACAACAAAAAGAAAACTTGAAAACCCTCCTTCACTGCGTCATAATGCTCCATATCTTCGTTCGTCAAGTTCAGCCCTTTTAAAATGTCGTCCGCTTCATCGCCCATACAGTACATGAGTGTATTTATTTGATTTACTTGCGTAGAAGTGTGGAGATTACTGGCCTGACGGAAACGCTCGAACCGTCGAATCCATTTCTCCCATTCGTGAGGTTTTGAGAAGTTAAAATGGCTCAGGTGGCTGGATGCTGAACGTAGCACACGGGCCCGGCGCGGGCGGCTCTCTCCCCCCGGCAGCTGCATCACCTGGAGCGCGCTGACTTCTCCCCGCTTGTTCCATGACTTTGCGACTTCACCTCACCTCAAGCTAAACTTGCCCCCAAACAAAACTTCTTCCGCAAGCTTATTAGCGTATCCCACTTCTGACACCATGTCGTGTTCTCTATCTTAAAACGTGGGTAAATAGCACACAAAACACCCGTGGACTCCTCACTAGCCATGCATTTATTCAACTAACTCAACAACGCCCCCTCATGGGTGAAACACCATTCAGCGTTCAAAGCATGTAATGCATTATGTAGTTTCACTACATAGAATATCCCACAGTTATCATGCATTATATCAGGAGCGTAATTGTCACAAATATGAAAATATTGCAAGTCATTTAGCAGACATGTGCGTTTAACCCCAAAAGACGCAGTAATGTTAGGGTCAGCTAACAAATCTGCATAGTGCTGTTCTTGCAAAGCTTTGTTTCGTAATACAACATTAGTGTTGTCTTCACTGAAAATAGACTGTGAAGTTTTCTTGTCTACTAAAGCCGGGGACACGCCTAATGATTATCTGAAACATTCTAAGACTGAACTGAACACACATACCGATTGTTTCCTTCGACTGGAGCCGATTTATATACTTTCACATGGAATTTGAACACCGACTGTAATCGCAGACTGAAAGCAACTGGCTCTGACTGGACGCGTTTGAGCACGATCAGTCATAAGTATCAATTTACATTCATAATCGGCCTTATGCTGCGTTCACACCGAACGCGTCTGGGGCGTCTGATTTACATGTTAAGTCAATGTAAACGCGCGTCTAGGTGTCCTGCGGCGCGAATCGGCCGTTGACGCGCGAATGGCGCGGCGCGAATTGAGCGTTCACGCGGCTGACGCGCGAATTGAGCGTCTGACGCCCAAACGCCCGAGTTGAAAAATCTGAACTTTGGCGTAAATTCGCGGCGCGTTAACCAATCAGGGACTCTGCTTGGTTGGTATAACGTGTTCATGATGAATCAGTGGTGGAGACCAGAACAAAGATGTCGCTGTGTGGCCACCCTGAGCTCTATGATGTGTCATTATTTTTTTTATCGAGACAGAAT
>JAOTNS010000451.1:0-74822 GCA_028476615.1 Culter alburnus | reverse complement strand
CGGAACAGATTTCGTTACGAGCATCCACCCGGCATCACCGAGGGGTGCCGAGCCCGGCCGGCACTCCCGGGGCTACGGTCGGTGGGCCGCTAAACCAACCGGCCGGTCCTAGTGAAATGGTGGGCGATGGCAGTACTTGATTTATGCTGATCTTTCCTCGGCCAGATCTGGCGGTGGAGACGGGGGCTCGGTGTTGAGCCCGGCATTCTCGATCCACCGCGAGGCACAGCTGTCCCTCATCCCCCTTTTTTCCCCATGCACGGCAAACGACCCGGATGGACCATCCATCCCGATCCCTGTGCGTGAGTTTTTCGGACTCGTTCATCAAACACCGTCCCTATTCCGAGCGATTATCATGTGTATTAATGCAACATGTACCTCTAGCTCTTTCGTCAGCAGTGAGACTTACACATTGATCGAATGCAGGGATCTTGTACAAGGGTTACAGAGGAGAATCCTCAGAATTAAGCCCATCCAGAACTTAATTGCGGATAGTTAGAATAAAGGCCTAGAACTGACTTGGATGCGCCTACCCTAGTAACACGAACATTTTCTGTTTCCCGTTGTGAATCCACGCATCACTACCTGGGTGACTGTGATGAGCAATAGTGCAAGACAAACCCACTCTTTCCGTTCCGATTATAACATCAAACGGTCTCCCCACTCATCGCCACTCCACTGAGCCTTTGAAGTGCCCTAAGTTATTTGCGCTTCTCTTTACACTGAACTTGAACTAGAGACACAACCACCATAGTCACATATTTGGCGCGGGTCGCCCATAGCACCGTGAACCTCAAACAAATTAAAAGTCTGGCTAATGCAAACGTAAATATTCAAAAATCATTTCCCCGTCGGCACCTAATGATGTTCGCTTCGCCGTCGGAGATCACAAAATACATTAAAGTTGTGTGACTCGCAATATATTCAATTCAGCAGACGTAATCTTGTTCTGGCCCTCTTCCGTTCGTCGGTGATGATAGAGTTATCAGGTTATCGCATCACTCAATGGCTGGCTGTCTAAGGTGTCGCGCCAAATTAAGAATAGGTTCTAGACATTGGAAAAGCTTTTTGCAGACCCTATCTGTTGAAACGAGATGGTATTTCTGTCCTCCTGGATGGTTCATGCTCTTCTATCTAGAAACTTTGGCAAATAGTCTTAGAGCTGAAACTGACACCATGGCCCAGACTCGTACGCAGTACAACTGGCTACAAACCGACCGTCTGCTAGCCGCCTCACTCCCCAGAACTCAGAGTAATTCACAGCAGGCATAGAACTCGTTCACCTTATCGTACACAGTGAGAGACTGTTCTGTAACCCTCGAACGAGTAACTACAAAAATTTCCCGGAAACTTACATAGTACAAATTAAGTTATTTCAAAAATGAATCACAGAATCAGATAAACAAATGTAGGCTTGGTTCTGACATCTTAAGATCTATCTTCAAAAGCCGGATTGGTAACTGAAATTAATCCAGACCATAAACTAGAGCTTGCTTTTGTTTGACATAACCTGGCTAAACCGACGACTGTACCTGTACTTAAATGAATCTAGTCCCTCAGGTTATATTATCGACAGCCCTCCTCACGAAACAGATGGGAGGTTTTGCTGTAATTTTATAGTAATATATTCAATCATCCAAGAATTTCAAAATATAATTCCTTTTAA
The DNA here is from genome assembly GCA_028476615.1 of Culter alburnus. NCBI lineage: Eukaryota > Metazoa > Chordata > Actinopteri > Cypriniformes > Xenocyprididae > Culter > Culter alburnus. Next base: position 73,156 of record JAOTNS010000451.1, on the reverse strand, counting down.
GTGATGCGGCTTTATGTCCATTATTAAGTTTTTACATTTGTGCTGGCTACTGTCTACACCCCCAGCAAAACCATATTCGACTTATCCAGACTTTGCTGATTTTCTATCAGAGTTTATCTTGGCTGCGGCTAAAATCCTTCGTTGTTGGGGATTTTAATATCCATGTAATACTAACAAGACCGCATTTGGAATTGGCAGTGCAACATGTTAACGCTGTGTTAGACCCAACACGTGTCAGGACCCCTCATCTGGCTCATCATCACCTTAGATCTATACGCGCATGGATTGTATGGCATGTTGAAATTCTACCGCAGAGCATATATTATCATCATTAGTTTAGTCTCGTGTATATCCACTAGCCCACACAAAAACCACCACCCCGCCATAAATATTTGTAGAACCATTCACGTCTCCATAAAGATTGCTTTATAATCGCTCTCCCCTAGCATTTCATCGCCCTTCGTAGTACCTGACAACTTAGAAGAACTCGATGCTGGCAACAAAACTAGTGGCTCTCTCCTTTTCAGCCCATTAGTTCTCGCTCCTTTACGGTCTATAGACGGATTAGGCCACCGAATCAACTGCCGTGGATGATAACAGCACACTCGTCGCTCTAAACGACTGTGATAAAAGCTGAACGTCGTTGAAGAAACCAAACTAAAATTTTTCGCCTTTCTTGGAAGAAAAAAGGATGATCCGAACGCTATAATAACTAGATCAACTTATTTTTTCAATCTCTTTAATAGAAAACAAACATATCCTAGTTATTTATTGTGACCGTGGCTAATTAACTAGACACAAGTTCAACGCTGACGTTTCCTAGAGCCAGCAGCAACGAATTTATGAACTTCTTTTACTCAAGATTGAACGATTAAGAGAAATTATAAATCTGCAACAGTCTATACAGTTTCGCTTCAGACAGTGACACTGTAGTTCCCTGAGGTAAAAACTATAATCATTCGCCTCGATAGGAAGGAAGAATTATTCTAAACTTATCAAATCCTCAAAATCCGACATGTGGTTAACCAATGCCGACTAAACACTAAAGAAATGCTTTCCAAGGTCGTAGTCCCTTCTTATAGAATTAATTCCTCCTTACACGAGGGACACGGGTCCAAAAACCTTTAGCAGCTATTATTACAACCCTTATAAAAAACCTCACGAGACCAGAATTAGTAAATTCCAGCCACTTCGATCTACCTTTTTCTGTCAAAGATACTAAAAGGCAGTTTCAACCACGGTGCTCCTTTTTAGACGAAATGGAGCGTAGGTTCCAGTCCAGGATTAACAGACCATATAGGACTGCCTCGTTAGAGTTCACCGATCTACTCTTATCATGGCCGATCGTGGCTGTATTCTCTATTAGGTATTAGATCTCAGTTGCTGCTGTTTGACACACTCGATCACCACATTCTTTAAAAGACTTATAAAGACTATCTGGCCTTAGTGGAACTCTGCTTTGGCATGGTTCAAATCGTACGTATCTGACAGTTCATTCTGTAGTCTCTGAAAATGTCTATCGATCACAGTGTCATTGGAGTACCCACAGCTCAGTACTAGAACGTTGCTTTTCCAACGCTTACATGCTCCCTTAGACGATAATTATTAAATCATGGGTTAGTTGTCACTGCTAGCCGCTGACGTACATCCCCCACTCTATATTCCCTCCTCGCCCCTGACGAAAACCTACAATTCACAAAAACTACATGACTGCATAGCTACATGGAAAATGGATGACAAATTTCTTATTTAAGTCAGAAAAACGGATCTCCTAATCGTTGGACCAAAACTTCTCCACCAAATCCTCCTTGATACGCTCTGATAACACCTGACGTGTGCTCCATAAACCTTCGGACCTCAGTTAGGAACCTGGGTTTGTGCTCTGTTGTACCCACTTCATTTGGAAAGTCATGTTTCTAGGTATCGTAAAACCCGCATTCTTCCATCTAAAAAATATCTCTAAATGGACTACATATGCTCTCTGACAATTCGGAACATTGTTCATGCATTCAGGACTCAAACTAGATTATTACACGCTCTAGCTGGGTGGTTGTTCTTCTCGGACTTTTAAACAGACTACATTTTGCCTAATGCGGCAGCAGAGTTTCTTACTAAACCAAAATTATGACCCTATTGCCCATTTCTGTCACATTACATTGGCTCCCATTAAACTCGGATATATTTTAAAATCTGCTACTTACGTATAAGCTTTAAATGGGTTTCGCGCCCGAGTACTAAAGCGAGCTCTTAGGCATTATAGTCCTTCCGGTTTTGCGTCCTCAGATGCAAAGGCCAGTTGATAAAACCCAGAATATCAAATCACTGAAGGCGCAGATCTTCCTTTGCGCTATTAGCACCTCACTCCTGGAACAATGCTTCCTATCCTGTTCGGGAAAGCCACACACATCTTTCAGTTTGAATCTATACAAAACCACATCTCTTTGCTCTTGCTACACGAACACATGTATCATACTAACAGTGTCAAATCCGTTAAAGTATTGTGAACGTGCAATACTAGGTCGACCGACCGAAACATTTCCTATAACACTAGATATACCTGTACAATCAATAAGAAGGGCATCTACGCTAATATCTTCTCTCTGCTTATCCTGAGGTTTGCCGTGCTGGATCCAGCCGATCAGATCCATTAGAACCCTGTTCTGACCGCTACATGTGACCGAAACAAGGGGTCCTACAGATCCAGTTCCTGGCTCATCTATATTCCTGTTTTTTTAATCCCCGATCCTCTTACATATAGTTTGATAATCTATTTTTATCTCTATAAGTAAAATGTATAATTCAGATTCTGATCTCAGAGCCTTTAAATATATTATATATAGCTTCAGGGGGTTTTTCCCCCTCCTAGGACTTTTTTCCCTGTAGCACGCTGGGTTTTCTCCTAGGGGGATTTTTTCCAACCCCCTGGAGTCAGCCACATTGGCTTATGTTCCACCATCTTGTTATGGTACCTATTACCACGCTTGTTGTACAGCTATTTTTTTGACCACTTCCACTTATTTTCTGTGCTTCAATATGTAGCTGCTTGTGCAACAATTAACCAAGTTGTAAAAGATCTATATAATCGAATTTGACTTGACTGTTGGTTGATTCTGTATTATCTTAAATATCATTATTTCGCGTAGATCAAGCGAAGGTATACCTCAAGCTTTGTTCAGGATTGTTCATACGAAAGGTTTAATAGATGAGCTAGGACACAATCAAGTAAGCTCCATTTCGATTGCTGACTATCACTGCCTACATAAGTTCAGTTTTCGAATATATAAAACTAATGCTTTTTGTTACGAGGAGCAGCGCGACCGACTAAAGTAGATATTTACCCTGCATCCAAGTTTTAAGGTCAGACTGACGCGTTGTGTCCGGGAAGGTGTTCGCTAATCGCCGAATTACTCTAGCTGAGCGATCCGGGGACTGCGATGAACTAAATTGAAGATATACGGAATCAGAATAATCAAAATCTACATAACATACCAATTATTAATTTCTAATTGGAGACAAACCCTTAAATAAAATCATTTGAACTTGGAGTCAGATTAAGCGAGTGAAATTAAGTGAACTTCATAGGGACCTGACAGCCTACACGCGTTAACCTTCGCCACGGGCGTGTCGGACTCCGTTTTTTTGGGGGCCGATGCGGGGGTCCTACGGGCCGTAATTGCGAGCTTTTACACTCTTGGTTTGTGTAGTTTAAGTGTAAAATAATGACATTACGGGCCATAAATAAGCGACTTAGATCCCTCTTAGTCATGTATTTCAGGGTCGTTACATGACTGGGGCACATTTAAAGCGGAGCTTGTTACACTTTTGTTTCGGTAGTTTAAGGGTAAATATGAATACGGGCCGTAATTCAAATTGGAGCCATTTACAGGGTCAATCTGACATACTGAACCGTAATTAGGGACTTGTTAACGCTCTGGTTTCGTTATTACAGGGTTAACTTTAATTACGGCCGTAAATTAAAAAGTGGACAAGTTACGGGGAATATGACATTACTGCCGTAACTAAAGTGAGCTTGTTTACGCTCTTGTTTGTGTATTACAGGGTAAATTATGACTTACGGCCGTCAATTAAAGTGAGTTTAGTTACACTCCTTGTTTCGGTATTTACCGGGTAAATATGACATGACGGGCCGTAAATTAAAGCTGAGCTTCTTAACGTGCTTGTTTCGTGTAGTTACAGATGAAGTATGAGCTTACGGGCCCTCAATGTAAAGTGGAGCTATGTTCCACGGTAATAACTTACGGGCTGAAGGCTTGATTTTCCTGCTACCAAAAACTGAGATCAAGCATCCTGCAATAAGCATAAAGCGTATCTGGAGAGAAGATCTTAAAAGAATGCAAGGGTCAACGCCTTGCCCCACTCCAAAAGGACAACGCGCCTTGTCTTGGTTCTGGTATAAAAAGGTAAAGAGCGAAAGCAGTCAGGGGTATCTCTGCAGGCCCCACAGAAGTGGGGTGAATGTCTGAGGACATTCACCCATCCCTGTGTATATATGCATTTCTTGAGTAACGGTATTATGCATTATACAGTTTTCTGAATTGGCTTCTATGGTCTAATTGTAATGTTGCATGATATATTTTTACTTGACAATAAATGTTATATTTGGTTGATTCTGTATATTCTTTAGCCTTATTTCTAGTAGATCAAAGCGAAGGTATTACCTCAAATCTGTGTTCCGGATTGTTCATACGAAAGGTTTAAGTAATGTGAGCATGGGCACTTCAATTAAATCCATTTCGATTTCTACTATCACTGCCTTAAATAACTGCAGTTTTTCGTAAAAATATATCAAAACTATGCTTTTTGTTACGCGTAAGCAGCGCGACCAACTTAAAGGTAGATATTTACCCTGCATCCAATGTTTAAGGTCAGACTGCGATTTTGTCCGTCCGAAGAGTGCTCAAATCGGCCGAAGTACTCTTCTAAGCGATACCGGGACTGGCAGTGAACGAATATATTGATCAGAATAACGAATATCTAATTAATACATAAAATGATTAATTTTCTAATTGGAGCCACAAACCCTTAGATAAAGATCATTTGAAATTGGAGTCGATTAAGCGAGTGAAATTAAGTGAACTTAATAGACGCTGAAAAGGCATACACGCGTTAACCTTCGCCCAGGCGTGTCGGACTCCGTTTTTGGGACTGATGCGGGGGTCCTTACAGGGCCGTAAATTAAAGCGGAGCTTGTTACACTCTTGTTTTGTGTAGTTACAGGGTAAATTGACATTACGGGCCATAAATTAAGCAGAGCTTATTAGACTCTTATTTCATGTAGTTACAGGGTAAGTATGACATCACGGGAGCTTATTACACGCTTATCTGGATTACTGGTAAGTATGCAATTACGGCGAATTAAGCGGCTTGTTACACTCTTGTTTTTGTAGTTACAGGAAATATGACAATACTTCCATCATTAAGCGGAGCTGATTCACTCTTATTCTGTAGGGTAATATGACATTACGGCGTAAATTAAAGCGGAGCTTGTTACCCTTTTGTTTCGTGTATTACAGTGGGGGTAATATGACATTACGGGCCTAAATTAGCAGTGTTACAGCGTGTAGTTACAGGGTAAATATGACATTACGGCCGTAATTAAAGCGGAGCAAGTTACAGGGTAAATGGACATTACGGGCCGTAAATTAAAGTGGAAGCTTGTTCTTGTTTTGTGTAGTTACAGGTAAATCTTAGGGGTGTAACGATACATTGATATAGATCGATACATCGTCTAATGTCTAACGATCCGATGCATCGATGTATGCGTAAAAATCGATACCTGTGGGCTATTTATAGAGCATCTTTGTTTTAACACTCTCCACATTTTCACACAATATCAGTCTATGCATTATCGCCAACGCGTGCATTCCGTTTAAACTACCTTTCAGACTTGTAAAAGACACTCGGACAGTAGATGGAACTGTCAATGGCTGATCGGGCCGTGCTGAATCTTCCGAAAGTTTATAATTTCTTGTGTTTAAAGCCTTGCAAAAGCAGGGCGCACACATCTCAAACAGTGTCCGTTAGATCCCAACACTGGAGAATAGAGTGCTATGAATCGTTCTTCACACACACCTAACTGAAATTAAAACTGTTAACAAGATGGTCAATAAACGGCCGCATAAGAGCGCCGTGCGCTGTTACTCTGTGTTGCTTCAGCACATCATTCTGCACACGGATGCGCATAAGTGCTTTGTGCCGCCTGTATTGGAGCCTTTATAATAAATTTGCACAATGAAAGAATATTAAGCCTGTCTTGTTGTTGTCCTACCTAAATATGTTGTTGCTCATTAAAATAACGCTGCGCTATACATTTAAATAAATGTCTTTAATGTATTTAAATCCTTTAAATTTAAATATGGTGTGTGTGTGTAGCCTATGTATTCCTTGTTTATCATTTTTTGACATTACACATTTTAGCCACAGAACTAAATACTTTCTTGACTGTTGTCATGTCATAAGCTGTCATTAGATTACTGTTGAATTTTTTTATTTGTGGATGACCCAATCAGGGTTCAGGATGTGAAATTTTGAAATAAATGTTGTTATCTATTTTGGTTGCAGTGAGTTAATAAAATGTAACTGGTTGTGTAAAATAGGCCAAATATCGATTAATCGAATCGAATCGTATCGTAATCGTATCGCAGAACTTTTTGAGTATCGGAAATTCGAATCGCTGGCTATGAGAATCGATATGTATCGAATCGTGAGAACTGTTCCGATTTACCCCCTAGTAAATATGTCATTACGCCGTAATTAAAGTGGAGCTATTACACTCTTGTTTCGCTGAGTTCCCAGTAATTATTGACATTACGGGCCGTAAATTAAAGCGGAGCTTGTTCACTCTTAATTTCAGTTACAGGGTAATATGTCATTACGGGCCGTAAATTAGCGAGCTTTTACCCTCGTTGTTCATGTAGTTACAGGGTAAATATGACATTCGGCCGCAATTAAAGCGAGCTTGTTACGCTCTTGTTCATGTAGTTACAGGGTAATATGACATTACGGCCGTAAATTAAAGCGGAGCTTGTTCCGCCTCTTGTTTCATGTAGTTAAGGGTAAATATGACATTACGGGCCGTAAATTAAGCGGACTTGTTACACACTCTTGTTTCATGTAGTTTACAGGGTAAATAATGGCATTACGGGCCGTATTAAAGGACGTGTTTCCCTCTTGTTTCTTGTAGTTACAGTAATATGAACATTACGGGCCGTACATTAAAGCGAGACTGTGTTACAGCTCTTATTTCAGGTCGTGCAGGTAATATGTCATTAACGGCCGTAACTTAATGCGGACTTGTTTCCGCTCTGTTCGTGTAGTTTACAGGGTAACTAGGGCAGACGGGCCGTAATCAAGCGGAGCTGTTACACTCTTGTTTCATGTATTACCGGGTAATATGACGTAGGGCCGTAAATTAAAGCGGAGCTTGTTTCCCTCCTTGTTTCATATAGTTACAGGGTAAATATGACATTACGGCCGTAAATGAAAGCGGACTTGTATCTTTGCTTGTGTTTCATGTAGTTACAGGTAAATATACAGTACGCCGTAAATTAAGCGGAGCTTGTTACGCTCTTGTCATGTAGTTACAGGGTAGGATGACATTACGGCCGCAATTAAAGCGGAGCGTTACCTCTTGTTCCTGTAGTTACAGGGTAAATATGACATACGGGCGTATTTAAAAGGGAGCTGTTACGCTCTTATTTTTATGTATGACCGGGTAATGCATTAGGGCGTAAATTAAAGGGAGCTGTTACGCTCTGTTTCATGTATTACAGGTAATATGTCTCGGGCCGAACTTAAAGGGGACTTGGTACCTCTTAATAGTTGACCAGGGTAAATATGCTTAACGGGCCGTAAATTATGGAGCTTGTTACACATCTTTAGTACAGGAAAGATACATTCCTGCCTCATAAAATTAAAGTGAACCCTTGTTAGCTCTTATTTCATGTAGTTCCCGGGTAAGAGGTCAGTTACGGGGCCGTAAAAGTAAGTGAGCTTGTTACACTCTTATAGTTACAGGTCATAGACATTACGGGCCCGTAAATAAGGGACCTTGTTAACTCTCTTATTTCATGTAGTTTACAGTAATATGTCTACGGGCCGTAAATTAAAGTGGAGCTTGTTCCTCTTAAGTACAGGAATATGACAGTTACGGCCGTAAATTAAAGTGGACTTGTTACGCCTTATTTCTATGTCAGTTCGGTAAATTGTCATTACGGTCCTAAATTACAGTGGAGCTTGTTTACACATCTTATATTTACAAGGGTAATATGACATTTACGTCCGTAATTTAAGCGTAGCTTGTTACACTCTTATATTACAGGGTAAATAGACATTACGGGCGGTAAATTAAGCAGCTTGTTACACTCCTTGTTTTCAGTAGTTTAGGTCAAATCGACAATACGTGCCGTAATTAACTGGAGCTTGTTGACACTCTATAGTGACAGGGTAAATCTGACATATACTGCCGTAAATTAAGATGAGCTTGTTACCCTCCTCATATAGGTCCGGGTAACTATGACATTACGGCGTAAATTAAAGCGGAGCTTGTTTACACTCCTGTCGGTATTTTACGGTCATATGAACTTCACTGCCTAAAAAAACAACTAAACAAAAAATAAAGCGGAGCTTGGGTTACGCTCTGTTTTCATGTATTTCCAGGGTAATATTCTTACGGCCGTAAATTAAAGCGTAGCTTGTTACGCTCTTTTTCATGTAGTTACAGGGTAAATATGACATTACGGCCGTAAATAAAGCGGAGCTTGTTCCCCTTACTTACAGGTAAAATACATACGGGCCGTAAAAAGCGAGCTTGTTACACTATTACAGGGTAAATATGACATACGGCGTAAATAAGCGGAGCTTGTTACGCTCTTGTTTCATGTAGTTACAGGGTAAATATGACTTACGGGCCGAAAATTAAAGCGGAGCTTGTTACGCTCTTTTTCATGTAGTTACAGGGTAAATATACATTACGGGCCTTGAATTAAATGGGAGCTTGTTTCGCTTTTTCATCATGTAGTTACAGGGTAATATGACATTACGGGTCCGTAAATGAAAGTGGAGCTTGTTTCCCTCTTGTTTCATGTAGTTCCAGGTAATATGACATTATCGGGCCTTAATTAAAAGTGGAGCTTGTTACTCCTTGTTTCATGTAGTTACAGGTAAAAAAAAAAATAATAAAAAAAAAAACGCAAACATCTAACATCACTGACTCCGACATTTATTTGAACTTAATGAAAAACAGCTCTGTAACACTTATATTAATTTATTCTTTTTTTTTTAATCAACTTTCATTTCAAATTCTAAAGTCCTGACAGAAACTAACACGTTTTGTCCCTTTTTTGTTTGCTGTTATTTTTTGCTTGGCTTCCTCCTCCTCGTGTTTCGCAACTGATGTGATAGAGGGTGATAGAGTATTTCTGATAGAGTATTTCTGCTCCGAAAAGTCTCTTCCAAATCGTCACAGCTTTCAGGTTTTTTCGAGCATCATTCTGATTGATGTAAAAGGGGCGGAATTCCTTGTATGGGCACTTCTCCTGGAAGCCGCCCGTGCACGTCGACCAAGTGAGAGGTGTGTTTTTAGTTTGTGAGGGAAAAAATACTTGTTGGCCAAAACACTCAGCATTAAAGGAGCAGAGAGTTTTGTTCTCATGCATTACATTGGGCTTCTCTCGATATTTGTTATTAAAATAACCATAGAAACCGATTGTTACAATCACTTTTTTATTGGTTAAAATGAATGGAGAATATCTTGTGTTTTTCCGTGGCTGCTCGAGCCCTCAGGATCAGCGCTTAATGGTTTCATAAACAAGGCCCAGTTCTACACTGGATTTATCGATCATTTGAAACTGAAAGATGGAGTGGTCACAGCGATAATGATGGCCCGGTCGAAACAGCAGGTAGTGAGTAAACTGCTTCAAATGTCTGTAGTGATTATAAATTCATTATTCATCATCACTATACGCTATATCATTATAGTGATTCAAAGTCCATGGATAATGTTATGGTGTATTGTGTGTTTAAATACAGTTGTTTAGCTGACCATTGATAGCTTGTAGACAATTTCTACACAAAAACTGCACGTACACGTGATAGCTCGTCACTCTTTAGCTCCGCTAACAACGACACGCCTCCAGGCACTCGGCTGTTTTCGGAATACCCCGTACAGCGTATTTATCTTTTATAAATCTACTGAAAGATGTTTGGATATATGAAGGATGCACTACTACTCTATAGGATTTATCATGATTACATGAGATTGGCAACATCTGTGTGATACCCCCCTTTAACAATGTTTAATGGTAAATGCCCCACTAGGAGTTGTTGTATTACGTGGGAACTGGTATGCATGTAAGGAAAGAATTTTTCTTTTCATGCAGTGCTAGTAAAGAGACCGTGTGAGTTACCTGAATGTGATCTCTCTTGATTATATTAGTCCTACTACACAACACTCAACTGTAGTATTACATCTTACAAAGTTAAAAGACAGGAAATGCAATTTATAATGAATAAAACAGTTCTCCCTAAGTTTTCCCTTATTGCTGTCTATTGTCATTAATGTCAAGTGGTTTGCATTCGAGTTTATCCTGTTATCCTGTTATGAGTATTTCTAATTAAATTTAGTTATGATTTTCTAATTAAATCTGCTTCCTTAATAAAGATTAAGGCACTTATGTCACGAAGGCAGTTCATGACCATAATTTCCCCAAAAATAAATATGCTTGCTTAAGGTACAGTGCAAATTATAAGACACAAATGAAAAAACAAATAAATCTAAATAACATGACAGATATTATTTAAAATACATATTTTACTTAAAAATAAAACAATATGTTCAGTCATTTCTACAATATATCCTATTACAAATAGACTTAAAGGGCTATATTAGATATTAATCTTACCTGTCAAAAACGTATTTCAAGATACAGTTTTGATACAGAAACTTGTTTGCCGTCTACAGACTCATGTTGTCTGAAATGTTTGCTTTCATTTCAGCCTTTATATCTTTCATTTAAGAATTTTGAAAGCGGAGCAAAGCCATTTCAGATTGGTGTTAATGTTGTCTTCATGTGCTCTTCCTTATGTTTTTCCAATCTGTATGAGTTTCTTAACTTTTGTCACTGTTTCTGTCCATTAAATCATGACGCATATTCATCTAGCTGTTTGTTCCCTCCGATAGTTATTCACTTCAGAACAGTAACCTTTAGCAGGTACTTTTTTATAACCAGACCAAAAAGTAGTCTTACCAGCATTACAACAAAATTATTATAATAATATTTATGATAATTTAAAAATCTTTTTTGTTTATCTTATTTCTTTATTGTAGTAATTTAATTGGAAAGATAGTTTACAATTTTTTAAAATAAATAATATTTAGGAACATTCTGTATTTTTAGTTATTTTAGTTTACTGTTTATTTTTAGATACTTTAAAATGTTCTGTACAGTTATTATTTAGGTTATTTTAAAAATAACCACCCTGCAACATTTTTGGAATGTTTTTATGGTTGCAAAATAATAACCTAAAAAAATAATCATTAGGTAAAGTTATGTCATGGTTTGAGTTTGTTTGTTGTTCTGGGGTGTATTTCCCCAAAGCATTGTTAGGCACTATGGTCGTATAAGTCCCATTGAACTCTATTGGTAATGACGGAACTTGCGACCATAATTCGCTTTGGGCAATACACCCCTGTTAGTTGTATAGTCTAAAGTTTGTTTTTCTTTGGTCACCTGTTCCCCTTTGTTCTTAGTTTCCTGCCACTTGTTTGTATCCATGGTTTCTGTTTGATTAGTGTTGATCAGCTATTTTTTATTAAAGGTACAGATGTCAAGTTTTGCAGTAAATATCAAAACCACTATGCTATTGTTATATATTTTGTCCAGCTATTACCAACATAGTCTAAAAGAAAACAAAATAAAAAACAAAACCTACCAATAACCCCCCTACAAAAGAAACAAGAAGAACGAAAAAAAAAAAAACTCTATACAAAAAACACACAAAATAAAAGAAAAAACGATACAAGAAAAAAAAAAAAAAAAAAATAGAAAAATAACAAAAAAAAAAAAAAAAGAAAAAAAAAAAAAGCTAGAAACTAAAGGACACTAGAAAAAAAAAAAAAAAAATAAAAAAACAAAAAAAAAATAAACAGACACAAACAAAACAAAAAAAAAAACTCAAAAAAAGCCAAAAAACACAAAAAAAAAAAAAAAATATAAAGAAAAAAAGAAAAAAAATCTCTAAAAAAAAAAAGGCACGCTCCAAAAAAAAACAAAGAGAACAAAGGAAATAAGACAAAAAAAAATCAAATAAAAAATAAAATACAAAAAAAAAACAAACTAAAGGAAAAGAAAACAAAAACACAAAGGGGAAAAAAATGTAAAGAAAGAGGGGAAATAAGAAAGGGGGGGAAAAAAAGGGGGGAAAAGAAACAAAGAGGAAAGGGGGAAAAAAGGGGGAGAAGGGGGAGCAGAGAAAAGGAAAAAGGAAAAAGAATGGACTGGAGGGGACAAGGGGCGACATGCAAACCCGCCCCGTGTCACTGTGATAGACATGGGAATTTTCTCATATTTTATGCCAAGTGCAAAAAAACAATCAGAAATTTCTCACAGTCTGAAAAACAAGAAAAATCATTTCTAAATGATACACAAACAAAATATAAACAAAATACAGACTGAACAAGAATAACATAAAAAAATATGACACAATAAAAAAAATAAAAACTAAAAATACAACAAAAAAACAAAAAAACAACTTTAAAAGGAAACAAAACCATAAAAAGAAAATACAACAAATGATAAACATATTATCTAAAAAATAAAAAATATTTTAAAATGTAAAATTAAAAAAATAACTAAATTTTGATACCCAAACAAAAAAAAACACACAAGAACTAAAAAAAAAAATTTTAACAGAAAAAGAAGGAGACACTAATAAAAAATGGATCCAGACATAAAACCAAAAAACATACAATACAAATTTAACACAATAACAAAAAAACAACTACAACAAAAATAGTAATAACACCAATTGAAAAAAATAAAATGAAGAGATAAATTCAAAAGATATAAAAACAAACAAGGGGGGGTAAACTATATTAGATAAAACAAACATACAAACAACAAAAGAAATCAACACAACAAACAAAAATACGAACATACAAAAAATAATAAACACCACTTAAACAAAAACCAAAAAAAAAACTAAACTCTAATAATGTTTTCAACTACGGTGTATCCTGATAAATGCCCCATCTAAACAGTGACTAGCGGGGCGTTGCAGTCGCCTGTCAAGACGTCAGTAACCTTTGTTCCGCTTTAACTGATGTACAACCACATTACAACATGCCGTGGACAAAATGCCGGAAGTAAGTCTAGCGGCCAGCAAACCACTAAGCTTGTTCAGAGCGAGTTCCTTAGTTCCTTCTTTGCACGGTTTATGGTGGACTTGCGTTACTTATTGATGGAACATATTACGGTTTTTACCCTCTGCCAGCTGGTTCTGTCGACAAGTACCGCTCCTTAACGTCATTACCAGAAAAAGCGGAAGCGGGCAGGCGCTGTTTCAGAATAAAAGTCCCGCGGACTCGGGAGGCGTGTGTTTGATCAATCGCTCCAGCTCCTCGTTCATTCTCCCGCAACACTCGTTCTGCTCTGGCTTAGTACAGTCCCGTTAATAATCCGCATCCAACGAACATGATTCTGCAAGAACTCCAACCCTATTCTTTTGACCGCGTTGAGATGAGAACCACATGTCCCAAGTTTCCGCTCTAAACTTGGCGTCATCAACTACGCCTTTGTTTTGATAGGTTCTAGGACCTCTAGCGGGGAAAAAAATATCACAAATGTACTTAATTCGTCCGTATTCCTCTGTTCCCTTTTGAAAGGGACTCGCTCGCATTTAACCCTTTAAGACCTGAAGGCTTTTTTAGGATTTTTTTTCTGAGCGACACACACAAAAGTAAAGACTCATAACTCCAAAACTCTAGCAAGGAGAGTCAAAAGGTAGTATATTGATAGAAAACATTTTAAATTTTAAGAAAATATAATTACATTACATTTGGACATTTTCTTGCTGGAAACAGCTGATAAAAGACAAAAAATATATATAATTTTTTTAAATAATTTTTCTTTTTTTTAATTTGACATGGAATAACTCAGGAACACAAAATCGCTGAAAAAAATTCTTTTTGGTGAGGCTTCTATATGTGAGCTGCATCTGGTTCAAATTTCTTGTGATAGGATAAAGAATAGTTTGAAAAATTGTTGTTCATTTTTCCGCAGCCAGGTGGCGCCAACGGGCGGTAAACTCCGGTTTAGAGGGCTTCTCAGCACCGTTCTTTAGGAGTTTTTCAAAATGTTAGATGCTTAAAAAGATGAGATTCTAAGCTTAAAATGATTTCTATTTTGTGTTATTCACGTTGGAAAACAAACATTGGATGGGTTCCGGGAACATTGGATACACACTGCATCCCGGAGAGATGAGACATGTTTTAGCCAAGTATGTTAAATCATTCCGTGAGTAATATCTTGTGATCAACGCAATATATATTGATTTTGGATTCATTTTAATCTTGAGAATCGTGCTTTAAATATTGATGTGCAATTTTCTATGATCTGTGCTTTTTCATGAAGTTATGAGCACGGAAATATACATACTTGTATTTAGTTACGGCTGTGCTATTTTGTTGTAAACGCATATTACTCAGACTCTTAGAGGGTGAAAACAATGCAACAGAAGCATGTTTGGAGGCTTGATATGAAAGTTTAAAGTCTTGGTTTGTATGCAAAAAGAATTTTGTGCTACCCTATGGATTCAATTTTATTGGCTTTTAAGAAGACACGCAAATGGGAGCGCCGACGCTCCATCCGGTCTTAAGGGGTTAATGGGTTTTAACCCATTAAACCCCTTTTTCTTTTACTGCTATGCTCAGGAAAACTATACAGGAAAAAAAACAAGGTCAACATATTGAATACCTTGCTTACTTCCCTGTGGCTCGAAGACCAAAGACTCCTCCCCCTTGTTCCTTTAGGAAGGATAGAATCCATGGTTTTAACAGCCTAAAATCATCCTTTTTCACTATCAAGCCAGATGGCGGGCCTTCAGAAAAAATCTCATCATGGGCCCGACCGTCAGCCTGACCATTAAAAGTGCCCGAGCATGTTAACAGTTTTAGTTAAAAACATACGCGGGAGGCAGAGGAAGAAGGGCGAGGGCTGGTGTACTTAAAGCTTTTCTCTTTCTCCCCGATGTCTGCCAAGTTCAACTACAGATGTCTCTCCGTGGCCACCATTGCCACCATCGATCTTCCAATCGATGATGCCGCCTGCTTGGTGGCCCAGAGAGTGAGATCCGTGGTGTGGCGCAGCTCTTCTACCGCTTCAGGGACAAACCCTGCCTCTGATCCAGGTTTTTGAGCAGATCAGCCTGATAGGCCTGCAACACAGCCATCGTGTGCAGGGCTGCACCAGCCTGACCTGCTGCAGTGTATGCCCTGCTGTTTAAACGTCCCACATAGCAACATTGTGTCGGCCCAGATCCGGCCCAGATCTGGCACATGTGGCATGATGATCTAGCCCACATGCTGCGATGAATTACGGTCCTTGTGTGGGCCATTTCTATTTGCCAGATCTGAGCCACAAGCAAACCACAGCAATGCCACATGTCAGCCAAGAGCAAAGAAATAAACCAGAACTGGACCTTATCTGATCCACAAAATCTGTGTGTATTAAATACGGAGTCATCTGAGCCTTAATAAGCATGTTATCAAGCAGAATCACTGAAGGAAAGAAGAGAACAGAAAAAGAGACGAGCAGAAATACAAGAACTACAACTGACTTCAGCCACAGCCTTAGATGAAATCAACTGAAGATGAAAGACATTAAACCTCTCAAGATCTCAACAGAGGAGGATTAAACAACTCCACAAACAGCATCACCAGCTTCACTTATTACTAAGTAGATTGACTTTATTTATGTTAGACATCTACAAAAGTTGTTATTGAGAATTAACAGAGGTTTAACTCTAATGTTTCATTTGAAGTCATCATAATGGTGAAGAGTTGTTCCATTAGTTGGGCTCTTAACTCTTATTATACATTTGTCTTTTCTGGCTGCTTTGAAAGTGTGTTTGTTAAACACATTTGCAGTAGCAATGAAAGCTAAAGGAAAATGACATCAGGTGATGAGGGTTTGTCTGATTGTTTTGGTTTCCTGCCACTGTTTGTATCCCTGGTTTCTGTTTTGATTAAGTGTTTGAGTTCAGCTATGTTTAGTTAAAGGTACAATATGTAAAATTTTTGCAGTAAAAATCCAAAAAACCACTAGGCTAGTGTTATATATTTTGTCAGCTGATTACAAACAATCTCTATGTTTCAAACTACTTGTAAATCATGAGAAAATTCCCATTCAAACAGTGACAGGGGGCGGTGCAGTCGCCTGTCAATGACGTCAGTTACCTTTGTTACCGCTTTACTGACGAAGAAACCCACATGACAACAGTGCCGTGGACAATGCTGAAGTAGAGTCTAGCGTCCAGCAAACCACTAGCTTGCTCAAGCAGTTCCTTATTTACTTCTTGCCGTTTTATGGTGGATTGCGTTACTTATATGGAAACATAATTACTGTTTACCATCTGCCGTGTTCTGTCGACAAGGACAGCTCCCGTAAACTCATGACGGAAAAGCGGGGAAGCGGGCCGGCGACTGTGTCATAATAAAAGTCCGCTGCGCGTGAGCGGGGTTGATCAATCGCTCCAGCTCCTCTTCAGCTCCCGCACACATCTTCCTGCTCTGCTTCATACACAGTCCGTTAATAATCGCATCCACGAACATGGTTCTTCAAGACTCCAATCCCTATTCTTTTGCGTCGTTGAGATGGAGACCACATGTCCCAAGTTTCCGCTCTAAAACTTGGCGTCATCAACTAGCGCTTTGTTTTGAATAGGCTTCTAGCGACCTCTAGCGGAAAAAAAAATATCACAAATGGTACCTTAATTCGTCCTGTATTCCTCTGTTCCCTTTTGAAAGGGAACTCGCTCTGCATTTAACCCTTTAAGACCTGAAGGCTTTTTAGATTTTTTTTTCTGAGCGACACACACAAAAGTAAAGACTCATAACTCCAAACTCTAGCAAGGAGAGTCAAAAGGTAGGTACATTGATAGAACATTTTAAATTTTTAAGAAAATATAAATTACATTACATTTGGACATTTTCTTGCTGAAAACAGCTGATAAAAGACAAAAAATATATATAATTTTTTTTAATATTTTTTTTTTTTTTAATTTGACATGGAATAACTCAGGAACACAATAAGATCGCTAAAAAATCTTTTTTGTGATGCTCCTATATGTGAGCTGCATCTGGTTCAAATTTCTTGGTGATAGGATAAGATAATTGAAAAATTGTTGTTCATTTTTTCCGCAGCAGGTGGCGCCAACGGGCGGTAAACTCCGGTTTAGAGGTGCTTCTCAGCACTCGTTAGGAGTTTTTCAAAATGGTTAGATGCATTAAAAAGATGAGTTCCTAAGCTTTAAATGATATCTATTTTGTGTTATTCCCGTTGGAAACAAACATGGATGGGTCCGGGAACATTGGATACACACTGCATCCCGGAGAGATGAGAGACATTTTTAGCCAAGTATGTTAAATCATTCCGTGAGTAATATCTTGTGATCAACGCATATATTATATTTGATTTTGGATTCCATTTTAATCTTGAGAATCTGCTTTAAATATTGATGTGCAATTTTCATGATCTGTGCATTTTTCATGAAGTTATGAGCACGTGAAATATACATACTTGTATTTAGTTAGCGGCTGGTGCTATTTTTGTTGTAAACGCATATTACTCAGACCATTAGAGGGTGAAACAATGCAACAGAGCATGTTGGGCTTGATATGGAAGTTTTAAAGTCTCTGGTTTTGTATGCAAAAAGAATTTTGTGCTACCATATGGATTAATTTTATTGGCTTTTAAGAGAGACACGCAAATGGGAGCGCCGACGCTCCATCCGTCTTAAGGGGTTAATGGGTTTTTAACCCCATTAAACCCCTTTTTCTTTTACTGCTATGCTCAGGAAAAACTATACAGGAAAAAAAACAAGGTCAAACATGAAACCTTCTTACTTCCCTGTGGCTCGAAGACCAAAGACTCCTCCCCCTTTTTCTTTAGGAAGGATAGAATCCATGGTTTTAACAGCCTAAAATCTCCTTTTTCACTATCAAGCCAGATGGCGGGGCCTTCAGAAAAAATCTCATCATGGGCCCGACCGTCAGCTGACCTTAAAAGTGCCCGAGCATGTTAACAGTTTTTAGTTAAAAACATACGCGGGAGGCAGAGGAAGAAGGGCGAGGGCTGGTGTACTTCAGCTTTTTCTTTCTCCCGATGTCTGCCAAGTTCAACTACAGATGTCTCCCGGGCCACCATTGGCACCAGCGATCTTCCAATCGATGATGCCGCCTGCTTGGTGCCCAGAGAGTGAGATCCGTGGTGTGGCGCAGCTCTTCTCCCGCTTCAGGGACAAACCTGCCTTGATCCAGGTTTTTGAGCAATCAGCCTGATAGCCTGCAACACAGCCACGTGTGCAGGCTTGCACCCTGACCTGCTGCAGTGTATGCCTGCTGTTTAAACGTCCCACATAGCAACATGTGTCGGCCCAGATCCGGCCCGATCTGGCACATGGGGCATGATGATTAGCCCACATGCTGCGATGAATTACGGTCCTTGTGTGGCCATTTCTATTGCCAGACTGAGCCCAAGCAAACCACAGCAATGCCACATGTCAGCCAAGAGCAAAGAATAAACCAATGGACCTTATCTGATCCACAAAATCTGTGTGTATTAAATACGGAGTCATCGAGCCAATAAGCATGTTATCAAGCAGAATCACTGAAGGAAAGAAGAGAACAGAAAAAGAGACGAGCAAAATACAAACTACAACTGACTTCAGCCACAGCCTTAGATGAAAATCAACTGAGATGAAAGACATTAACCTCTCAAGATCTCACAGCGAGGATTAAACAACTCCACAAACAGCATCACCAGCTTACTTATTACTACGTAGATTGACTTTATTTATGTTGCATCTACAAAAGTTTTTATGAGAATTAACAGAGGTTTAACTCTAATGTTCATTGAAGTCATCATAATGGTGAATAGTTGTTCCATTAGTTGGGCTCTTAACTCTTATTATACATTTGTCTTTTTGGCTGCTTGAAGTGTGTTTGTTAAACACATTTGCAGTAGCAATGAAAGCTAAAGGAAAATGACATCAGTGATGATGGATGTCTGTTGATTGTTTTGTGGTCATCATGAAATGGCCTGATGTCATTTGAATTTAACAATTGTGTTGTGCTATTAATACATCTACATTATAAATGTACATTATGTGTTACTACAGCATGAGTTCCAGCAGCAATTACAGTAGTCAACATTTGAAGTGGATAAAAATAAGTTCATCAAAGTTGTTCTAAGTTCTCCTAAGAAGGTTTTAGGGACAACTTTGATGAACGTTTTGATCCAATTCAAATGTTGACTACTATAGATTAACAGAAATGAGCACTAAAGATTCAGTCTATGATGACACACACAGACATCAAGAATCAGCGTATGAATCTCAACAATGGGACAATCAGTACAAAACACCCAGCATGCATAGCAGCATTGCACTTTTGATTGTCAACATTGTGAGATTCATACGCTGATTCTTGATGTCTGTGTGTGTCATCATAATTAACTTTTTGTTCTCATGTCTGTTAAAATTTTCTAATTGATTGCTGTATGAACTCATGCTGAAGTAACGCAGGGTTTATAATGTAAATGTATCAATATCACAACACAATTGTTAATTCAAGTGACATCAGGCCATTTCATGATGACCACAAAACAATCAGACCAACCATCATCACTTGATGTCTTTTCCTTTAGCTTTCGTTGCTACTGCAAATGTGCTTAACAAACACACTTTCAAAGCAGCCAGAAAAGACAAATGTATAATAAGAGTTAAGAGCCCAACGAATGGAACAACTATTCACCATTATGATGACTTCAAATGAAACATTAGAGTTAAACCTCTGTTAATTCTCAATAACAACTTTTTTAGATGTCTAACATACATAAAGTCAATCTGGTTAGTGATAAGTGAAGCTGGTGATGCTGTTTGTGGAGTTGTTTAATTCTCCTCGTTGAGATCTTGAGAGATTTAATGTCTTTCATCTTCAGTTGATTTCATCTAGGCTGTGGCTGAAGTCAGTGATAGTTCTTGTGTTTCTGCTTGTCTCTTTTTCTGTTCTCTTCTTTCTCTCTCTTGTTCAGTGATTCTGCTTGATAACAGGTTTATAAGACTCAGATGACTCTAAAAATTCCCCCGCTGAGTACGGGTTCTTCCATGCTTCTCAATCTCAACGTGGAGATCAGGAAGGAATGGAAGGCTCACCGGAGTTACCGGGTTATGGCCGGAAAGGAACCGCTCGTCGAGCCTTCCACGTGCGGTTTCTTTCCTCATGCGCCCCCATGGCAGCTGCAGCCTGCCAGAAGCGCGGTCCATAACCTCCAGATTTGGAGATGGAGCCCTGTCTTATTTACGGCTAGGCTAGAGCTAGGTGTGTTTGTTAAAAACCACCTTATGCCTTATCCCTTGTCAGGTTGTATAGTTCTTAGTTCTGGCCTCCTCCTGAGGGAGTTGTTAGGCCGTATTTCCCTTTATTTATGTAGGTGCATTTGGTTGAGTTTAACAGCTAAAGTTGTAGACTGTTATTAGCCTCTCTGATGCTCTCTGAGGCCCTTATCTTTGCGTAGATAAGTTATGCAGTGTAGCTAGGCCCCACTCTCTAGAACTTCATTCATGCTATGAATTTGTCTCTTCCCTGAGCCACTTGATTTTATATTCAAGTTTTAGTTGATGATGTTAGCTTTTTAGCCTCCGTACTCTAGGGCTCAGTACAGATCTGTTTGATGAAAGCATTTATCCTCATTAGGATAGCGTGTATTTCAAAGCATTGTGTTTGCTTTGAGTTCTAACCTTTTGCCCTACATTTGTTTATGTGAGCTTTACTAGTGCTGCCACAGGTTAGCTCTTTTATCATAATAGTAGGCTTGTGAATCAGCCTCTGTTTAAGAGCATGGTGACTATTATATTCCCCAGTTATGGTTTATTGTGTGTCACTGAGTGCACATGAATTTTAAAAAAATATCAAAGTGCACGGATAAATTATTGATAATAAATACTACAATATTCCATAAAAAATAAGAATTGTAAATTTTGATTTCATGCTGACTTTAAACAAATGTTCCATATATTGTTGGAAAAAAAAAAGTGTTTCTCAATTAAAGGAAAGTTTCACAAAGCACAAGTTTCACAACTGTCACTTCAGTTTAACAGTTCAGGGGTGCAAAAGCACTCCTAAAAGCTTTAGCTGACTATGGTGACAAGTTTTTTTTTTTGTTCACACAAAACAGTGTTCAGAAATTTGGTGTTTCTCAAAACAATAGTTTCAGCAAAAAAAAATTCTGGTTATTATGACCTGTTGACTTAAATAGATTATGCTCTTGAGCAAAGTAAGCAAGTACTAAACTATCTCGTTCATTTTGAATGTGACCATTTGAATGGTCCTAATATTTTCTTTTTGTTATTGCCCATAAGAACTCATGCCCTCGGCCAATCTACATGTTTAGGCCTACTCCAAATTGGCAGACACACTCACAAGTATCAAGCATTCCCTTACAAAAAAGATTTTGAAGCCCAAAAAAATTAATCCATCCATTATACAACCTGAATTCTGGAAAAGTTGGGACTTTTTTTTTTTTTTTTTTTTTTAAATTTGAATAAAATAAAAAACGTTCAAATCACATAAGCCAATATATTATTCACAAAAGATACAGCAGAAAATATTAGCTGTGCCCTATAGAGAATGATGGGATTGCAAGCAGGTTGAGTTTAGGACCTATTAGCCCATGTCATCTAGAGTTTCATTACAGAACATTGTATTTCAAGTAACTTAGAACTTTGCAACTACATGTCAACTAACACTCATTAAAGTATTAGTAGACTTTCAGGTTAGGATTAGGTGTTAGGGTTCGGGGTAGTAGAATCTACTTGCAGAGATACTTATAGTTAGTAGAATGTTGGGGAAGCATCAAATTAAAGTGTTGGCAGATATTAGCAGACAGTCTACTAATATTCTAATGACTGGCAGTTGACATGTAGTTGCAAAGATACTTACAGTTAGTAGAGTTCATAACAAAATTTGCTTTTTAATATTGAAAAATAGTTGAAAGGAGTTACACTTCGCAGCCATGACATATCAAAGATCTGACAAAAACCAGTCAACTGTAACAGACACGCCAGGCTCCAGCACCCACCAATCACAGCGCGCACCTTCCCCTGAGTACTAATCACCGCCACCTGCACCTCATCAGCACGATCATCACCAGCACTACAAGAGACACTCAAACACACAGGCTGCGTCCGAAACCGCCTACTCAATGAGTAGGTACTCAATTTCATTAAGTACTTACTTAACGAGCGCTAAAAGAGTAGGTACTTAACAGCCAAATCTCGTTGAGTATGCGAGATCCGGATATAATCCGCCATGTTGACGTTATCATGTGACCTACGACGTTATCACAAGCGCAACAATTTAAAAGATATGACCGACAGGTGCACTAACACCTGATTGATTTCATCAGTAGCTGGACAACAATAAAAAACCTTGTACGTTTTCTGCAACATCTGCCAAAATGTTTGCACTTAAAATGTTTGAAACAAGGAGACGTCGGGCAGCCGCTCGAAGATCTCACCTTTGGAGAAAACTGATTTTGTACTCTAAAAGTGTAAGTACGAATTGCTAAAATTAACATTAGCCCTGAATGATTGCACTATAATATTGATAAATGCTAACCAATACTTAATTATATTACATATTTTCTTACTGAAATTATATATTTGTGTAAAATAACAAAATGTAAATTTAATTGTCATGACATTTTATGCATGAATAGTACACACATGCAGCCAATGTGAATATATCAATTTTCAGTTAAAAAATGAATTAAATATAATTATTTTAATTCATGCATTAACTGACAACAAGATAAACATAAACAAAAATGAGTAAACGAATGAATAAAACAAATAAATACAAATCAACAACACATGAAACAAATCTTAATTCAAATTTATTATTCTAACAAGCTATATCATATTTACAGGCGGACAACCCCACGTCCTACTGCCATCTCAACAGAGCTGTGCCAATATTGCAGCTTTATTTCAATGAAGCAGCTGACCACCGTGCCCACCTTCGCCTGTCTTTACCATCCATCATGTCCCTCATTGGTGCACTCAGGCTGGAATCTGACCATGGATGGGAGAGGGACATCGAGGTGCTTGTCTTCCTCTTCTGGCTTGCCCATGCAGCATCCTACAGGGTGGTCTCACAGACCTTCGATATCCCCAAGTCCTCTGTGCATGACATTGTGCACAGAGTGAGCCAGGCAATCATGGGAATTTTGAGGAGGGTGATTTGCTTTCCGACCGGAGATGACCTGGAGGCAGTGGGAGCAGGATTTGCACAGCTGGCTGGGTCACCAGCTTTCAGCAGAGTCGTTGGTGCTATAGACGGCTGTCAAGTCCGGATTAAACCTCCAGCAAATAACTCCCACTGCTACTACAACAGGAAGCTGTTTCATTCCATCCAGCTCCAGGCCATCACTGATCCCCGGGGAAATTCCTTGATGTCTTCGTGGGATATCCTGGTCTGTGCACGATGCCAGGGTCCTGAGGAACAGCCCTGTCTACACTGGCAGCCTTTATCCACCACCAGGCAAGTGCATCCTCAGGGATGGTGGCTATCCTTGCCTGAGTGCACCCATCTGCCTCATCACGCCTTACAGAGAGCCTGTACAGAACCCTGTGCAGGCTCGTTTCAACAACAAGCACTCCCGTGCCCGGAACATCGTAGAGAGAGCTTTTGGGATGCTGAAGACACGGTGGCGCAGTATTTTCTTCAAGGCCTTAGAGGTAAACCCTGCCTTCGTGCCTGAGGTGGTTGCGTGCTGTGCTGTGCTTCACAATCTCGCTCTTCTCAATGGCGACATCGTTGAGGCAGAAAATGAGGAAGACCATGATGACAGGCCCCCGGAACACAACTTAGAAGCAAGAGTGGGAGAAGATGTGCGGGACAATCTGGCTGCTGCAGTGTCTGCGGCAAACATCCGTGTGCCTGCTCTCAATGAGCACGATTACCTGTAAAACAATAAAGATTTACAATTCATGTCAGCATTCTGTTTGTTTACAGCTTCATTTCTTGTTAACAGTTACATGCTAATTTTTGTTGTAGCTTTATTACTTTAGTGTTGTAGTGGTAGTTAACTACTGAACTGGTAAGCAGAAGGTTGCTGGTCTCTCTGCAGCCATCACCACCAGTGTGTCTTTATGCAAGCCACTTTACTCCAGGGGCATTGTCCCTGTAATAAATGCACTGTAAGTTGTTTTGGATAAAAGCATCTGCCAAATGCATAAAAGTAAATGCATTTACTTGAATTTTGTAAAGTCTTATTTAAATTGTGTCTTGCATAAATGCTTAAAGCTGCTTAGTAAAATGCATACATTTACTATTTGTATTAGCTGGGTTAAAAAAAACAGAGGGATCAACAACATAAAGGCGAGTAAATACTGACTGAATTTGTATGTTTGGGTGCAATACACTTCAGCCACATTTACTGTGTGTAGTAATGCAAAACTCTTAGGTCATTCAGGGCCATTGTCCTTCAGTTTTTCCTACCTAATTCTACACACCTGAACAATCTAGTTAAACCAATTAATACTAATTGAAAATGACTGACAGGTGTGTTGGAACTGAACCCAGCAGGCAGTAGCCCTCCATGACCTGCCCCTGAATATCCCTGCACGTGCTCTGTATGCCACATTATATACACAACAAACTATTGTTGAAAGTGTTTTTGTACATTACACCACACATATTCACAAAATATTCAGCACTTCATAATGCTAACATTCATAAATTAAATATTTATTTCAAAGTTATAACTATTATCTAGAGTCTATAATATATTGTGATTGCCTAGAAATGATTGTTTTATATACCTAGTATTGTGCAAAGTCTTAAGTCACCATTTGGTATTGTTGTAGCAAAGCTATAATGAACAGTGGCAAAAATGTTTTTTACAAGTGTAAAATTACCAATTCCCTTACACTTGAGCAACAGAAGAACCCTGGCTTTCTTAAACGGAAAGGACTGGAAGCCCAAGAAAGACCAAGAAAACTTCTGATTAGAAGTAATATAATCTTCACAGAGTTTCTTGTTGACATTTGTTACTGATGTTTGCCTAAACAAGCCATTTTGTACAGTTTTTTTTAATTCACATTTATATATTTTTTAATTGTAATGTTCATATTTCTTTTTTATCTTAATAAAGAGAAGAAATATGGATGGTCCTTAAAGCTTGCTAAAACAACAAAGCTGGTTGTGCCTTATGATTTTTGCACAGTACTGTAGCTTTTATTTAATTCTATTTAAAAAATGTGTTTGTTCATATGCCACAAACCCAAATATGTAATGATCAAATGCTTTTTGTGTCATAATTTATTTTTTAGCCAGTATTTCAAGGAGGGAAAGGAACCTTTCGTCCTTTCCTTAGTCTCCCTATCTCTCCTTTCCTCTCTCGTCTCACTTCTCGGTGCCATCTCTCTTCTCTATCCCTGCATCTCTTTCTTGCCTTTCCTCTCTCGCTTGTCGCTCTCTCCTCTCTTCTGTCCTCCTTCTCCTCCATTTCTCTCCACCGTCTCTCCTCCCTCTCAGCAGCTTCCGCTCTCTCTCCGCTTCCCTCTCCTCCATCTGTTTGAGTAGGTCTTGTAGGTCGTCTGGCCTTTTTCTTTTAGCCCTCGTTGGCTCTGGGCTCACTGAGGATGAAGAACTCACAGCAACAACTGGGCCAGATGCAATAGGGCAGTGGAGTGATGGAGGGTCTCCCCCCAATTGGCCTCATCCATGGCACTGAACCATTTCCAGGATGCTGCTGTGGGTTCTCCATCCTCAGTGCTCACACCGGTCTGTGGACATTTCAGATCCTACAAAAATAATACAAAAGCTGTCATTTTAATAGCACAATATAATTTGATTTCTGTATTAGAAGTAACAAAATGATCTTACTTTATATTTTTGTTTGAGGTTTTCCCATTTTTTTTTTACAAATGCTGTCACTCTGCCTTGCAGGTCCTGCTCGGCCACAAAAGATCTGCAGCAAATAACAGAAATCAAGAATCAGAAATGTGCTGTAAGGACTGTTTGAAATACAATAATTGAAAAAAAAAAAAAAAAAAAATACAAGTTACAATTTAAATAGATTTTTTATTGTCTTTTGTAGTATACTCACTCAAAGCCTTTGATGGAAGCATTACGCTTCTTGGTGAAGAGGGCTTCATTAGCCGCTCTCCACCGGATAAGCACATGTGTGTGCTCATCTGTCCCTGTAACATCCATACAAGATTCATGTTATCTCTGAGATTTGTGTGCTCAATACTACATTTAAATGTTGAGGTAGTTGTTGATGTGTTAAGTAACTTTTTATCCAACACAAATGTTCCTAAATTTTTCAAAAGAACTAATGGACAAATAAAATAGATTACTTATATTTAGTTACTTTATGGAAATTTATTTACATTACTTCATCTATTGCAAACTGTGCTGACAACAGTGAACAGTTACACAACAGCATGTACATCACTCAGATGTCTACTTCATATCTAGGACCTAATAGACATACTCATATGAAATTCATATGGACGATTTTCCTACAAGATATTAAATAGTTATTTAGTAATCGTATTTAAGATGTACATTACTGGAGCTCCCCTGTTAGCTATACATAATAAAACATGTTCAACAGCAAAATCATAATAATACTATACTATTTAGCGCCTTTAGTTTTAACAATTTGCTCTACTGTAATTCAGCAAATGTGAATTTAAAACAAGCAACCGTGTTTTTGGTTTGTAATACTCACATTTGAAAACACCCGCGTCTCCCTTTTCAGCCATCCTTCTTTTTCTTCTTACTTTACGGCGGATCGCAGACATTTATGTGCATTACCGCCACCTATCGCACAAAACGTATCCTCTTCTTCTTCTTCTTTATGATCCTCTCCCGTTGCCTCCTGGGATAGAAAAGTATCTATCGGATGAGCACTCAAAAATCTAGGCGGAAGCAGTAGGCCATCCGGGAACTTCTCGACTACTTATTTATGATTACTTTGGTTTCTGGCATACTTATTCGCTCGCCTACTGCTTTTCCCCTATTATAGCGTTGGTAAGTAGGCGGTTTCGGACGCACTTTAAGTAGGCGCACGGCCGAATCTCGCGAGAATTATTGCGTCACCCAGGTCATTTTCGCCTACTCTTTTTGCTTCTGGCATACTTATTCGCTCGCCTACTGCTTTTCCCCTACTAAATAGTAGAGAAGTAGGCGGTTTCGGACGCAGCCACAGCCACATTGTCCGGTCTCATTTGCATTACAGGAACTTACCTCTATGCTTACCTCAAGGACTCCAGTCGATATCTCCAGTGTCTCCAGTGTCTCCAGTGTCTCCTCCTGTGTTCCAAGTCTGTGTGTGAGTGTCATCCGTCATCGTCATCGTCATCTCCAGTCAGCTTCTGTGATCTACCTGCAAATACAAAGGACAGTATTATCATCCATTCATTCCATCTTCACTTCCACTATTGCCATTCACTTACCTGTTGCCCGATTTACCTCTGCTTGTGTCCAATAAACCACCTAAACTTTTACCTTCTGTCTCTGTCTGGCATATATTGTAACACCAACATTGCATCGGGGGGTTAATGTACGTACAATATGGGCTTAACCTTTGGGTTTGTCCATGGGTTCCATGTTGGCCCTATCTGAATTAGCCCAGGATCATTCAGATAGGGCCGAAATGGAACTCATAAACAAACTCATGCAGGGTCCATATCTCAAGCTCATATTGTGCCTACATTGGCCCCACCAGGCATGTGCACAGACATTTCAGTAAAACGCAAGTGGAGCATTTCCTCCAGTAACATTGACAATACAGTAGGTGTATCTAATGGCACATAGTAAAACAAATGTTCCATATATTGATGGAAAAACAGTGTTTCTCAATTAAAGGGAAAGTTTCACAAACAGCACAAGTTTTACAACTGTCGCTTCAGTTTAAGGCCACATGCATTGCATTGTAAGTGTGTAAGTACACATTCATGACCTATATTAAAAATGTTAAAGAAATTAATGAAAGCATGTTTATTACATTTTTTAATTTTACTTTAATGCAAAATATGCATATACTACTATAAGAACATAACATTTATTAAAATATATATGCACACAATGTATATATGCTGTTTATATATTCAATACACATTTATCAAAAATACAATTGTGTATATATATTTCATTTTAAAAGTAAAATATATACTAAGTCTATATAAAACATTTATACAAAGAAATATATGTCATGTATATTGATATTTATATACAGTGGGTACAGAAAGTATTCAGACCCCCTTAAATTTTTCACTCTTTGTTATATTGCAGCCATTGCTAAAATCATTTAAGTTCATTTTTTTCCTCATTAATGTACACACAGCACCCCATATTGACAGAAAAACACAGAATTGTTGACATTTTTGCAGATTTATTAAATCCTTGAGATGGTTCTACACCTTCATTTGAGTCCAGCTGTGTTTGATTATACTAATTGGACTTGATAAGGAAAGCCACACACCTGTCTATATAAGACCTTACAGCTTACAGTGCATTTCAGAGCAAATGAGAATCATGAGGTCAAACGAACTGCCTGAAGAGCTCAGAGACAGAATTGTGGCAAGGCACAGATCTGGCCAAGGTTACAAAAAAATTCTGCTGCACTTAAGCTTCCTAAGAGCACAGTGGCCTCCATAATCCTAAATGGAAGACGTTTGGACTCCTTCCTAGAGCTGGCAGTCCGGCCAAACTGAGCTTCGGGGGAGAAGAGCCTTGGTGAGAGAGGTAAAGAAGAACCCAAAGATCACTGTGGCTGAGCTCCAGAGATGCAGTCGGGAGATGGGAGAAAGTTGTAGAAAGTCAACCATCACTGCAGCCCTCCACCAGTCGGGGCTTTATGGCAGAGTGGCCCGACGGAAGCCTCTCCTCAGTGCAAGACACATGAAAGCCTGCATGAAGTTTGCTAAAAAGATAGAACTTTTTGGCCTTAATTCTAAGCGGTATGTGTGGAGAAAACCAGCGCTGCTCATCACCTGTCCAATACAGTCCCAACAATGAAGCATGTGGTGGCAGCATCATGCTGTGGGGGTGTTTTTCAGCTGCAGGGACAGGACGACTGGTTGCAATCGAGGGAAGATGAAGCGGCCAAGTACAGGGATATCCTGGACAAAAACCTTCTCCAGAGTGCTCAGGATCTCAGACTGGGCCGAAGGTTTACCTTCCAACAAGGCAATGACCCTAAGCACACAGCTAAAATAACGAAGGAGTGGTCACAACAACTCCGTGACTGTTCTTGCATGGCCCAGCCAGAGCCCTGACTTAAACCC
The DNA here is from genome assembly GCA_028476615.1 of Culter alburnus. Taxonomy (NCBI): domain Eukaryota; kingdom Metazoa; phylum Chordata; class Actinopteri; order Cypriniformes; family Xenocyprididae; genus Culter; species Culter alburnus. Next base: position 43,555 of record JAOTNS010000451.1, on the reverse strand, counting down.
AATTGAGCATCTCTGGAGAGACCTAAAAATGGCTGTCCACCAACATTTACCATCCAACTTGACAGAACTGAGAGGATCTGCAAGGGAGGAATGGCAGAGGATCCCCAAATCCAGGTGTGAAAAACTTGTTGCATCATCTTTCCCAAAAAGACTCATGGCTGTATTAGATCAAAAGGTGCTTCTACTAAATACTGAGCATAGGGTCTGAATACTTAGGACCATGTGATATTTCAGTTTTTCTTTTTTAATAAATCTGCAAAAATGTTAACAATTCTGTGTTTTTCTGTCAATATGGGGTGCTGTGTGTACATTAATGAGGGAAAAAATGAACTTTTGAACCTGATTTTAGCAAATGGCTGCAATAAAAAAAGAGTTAAAATTTAAGGGGTTCTGAATACTTTCCGTACGCACTGTATGTGACATATATGTATATAAGACTGTTTTATACATACATAAACATATATATTTATATGGGCTAGTTTTATACAGTAGGTGGCCATCCAAAATGGTGGTTGTACTGCCACGGGTGCCGCCACCACGGCATTGGCAAAGTGCATTTGAAGAGTTTCGTTGCAAAACGAGATAACTCCGTTTTTTTAATTTTTCAAAAATCTTGTTTTTTGGTTGTGCATTCCAATTAATATCAATTCAACTGCAGTTGGTTGTTTTGATTTAAACCTTCATAACTTAAAAAATACAGCTAAGTAGCACCATAAAACAAAATAATAACATGATAACATAATAATAAACATGTTTTGCCAAAAATGTTAAAAACGGAGTTATCTCGTTTTGCAACGAAACTCTTCATTTGCAGCTTTTGACCGCTGAGTGGCGCTTTAACCACGTTATCCAACAAATGCATCAAAGCACATTTATGGCGGAGTGGCCATCTTGTCCGTAGACACTGTTGGAGCGGCCATCTTGTCCGTAGACACTGGCGGAGTGGCCATCTTGTCCATAGGCACTGGCAAGCTTGAGTGCGTAGCAGCCGGCAGGCTTGAGGGCGAAGCGGTCGGCAGAGGCTTCAGAATTCCATCTGCTCGTGCTGAAGTCAGCGGTGTATCGTCCACACTGGACATCAATCCTCTCCACTCTCGGATGGGTCCAGAGACGTGACGTGACTCTGTTCGATCAGCGGAGACGTGACGTGACTCTAAGCGATAGCGGAGACGTGACAATGACTCTGGGCGATCAGCGGAGATGTGACGTGGCTCCGGTCAATCAGCGGAGACGTGACGTGGCTCTGGAAGGTCAGCGCAGACGTGACGTTGCTCTGGTCGATCAACAGAGATGTGACGTGGCTCTGGAAGGTCAGCAAAGACGTGACGTTGCTCTGGTCGATCAGCGCAGACGTGATGTGGCTCTGGAAGACCTGCAGAGATGTGGCGAGGCTCTGGGAGGTCTGCTGAGACGTGGCGAGGCTCTGGAGGATCAACTGTGACTTGGCTTGATTCAGGAAGATCAACTGTGACTTGGCTGGGCTCAGGAAGATCAACTGTGGCTTGACTTGGCTCACAAAGATCAACTGTGACTTGACTTTGCTCATGAAGATCAGCTGTGACTTGACTTGGCTTAGGGAGATCAAATGTGGCTTGGCTTGGCTCACGAAGATCAACTGTGACTCCACTTGGCTCAGGGAGATCAACAGTGACTTGACTTGGTGTTGTTGTGGCTGCCATTTTGTGAGTGCTCTCTAGTGCGGCAGCCATTATATGAATAGATGAAGTGTCACATTCCTACACGACACCCACAGTAAATGGAGAGCCAACAGTCAATAATGCATATTCCAAAAAAATGACTAAGGGAGGAATGGGGTCCTTCACGAATCAGTTGTGTTTTAAGTGGCTGATTAATGCCTTCACAGAAAAAGTATAAGAGCACACAGTCCAGCAGCAATGTCCAAATATTCTGTGATATAATCCTTAATCGATCGTGTGCCCTGCGTGAGCCCTAATAACAAGTGTACGATATTCCTACCGGGCTATTGTTCTTCAGGAAAGTCTTTTGTAACAAGGTGGGACTCAGGGTAGGATCCATATGCAAGCTTTTATTAACAGGTGCGTAGTACAGACAGGCAGGGGTCATACAGGAGCAAACAGAAATGGCAGGGAACAGGCAGAATCACAGTCGTTGAACAGGCAGGGAATCAGGGCAGGCAGATATCATTCACAGTCCAGTAACACAATAAACAGTCCAAGGGCAGGCAGCAAAGAATCGTAACCGGGAAACAGACAGGATAAGTAACAGGCAGGCAGACAGACAAGATGAATAAGGCTCAGAATTGCCACAAGAGTAAACAAGACTTTGCAATGTATGTGAGGATGTGCAAGACATAAATAGTCCAGATAATGTGCTGCAGCTGGGTGTGGTGATTACTGATTGGTGGAGTGAGTGCAGGTGATTGGCAGGGAGGATGATGGTAAATGTAGTCCGGGAATGAATGACTGGAAACGTGACAACAATAAAGTTCTTTTTTTTACACTAACACACTGTCATTGCATAAAAATGTACCAGGAGGCAGTTAGTATAGATGATCTAGTATACACTTAAGTACACATGCATTCTAAATCAATTCACGAACAAATTCAAATTACAAAATAAACATTTAAAGGTCCCGTTTTTCGTGGTTTTTTGAAGATTTGATTGTGTTTATAGTGTGCAATATAACATGTGTTCATGTTTCGCGTGTAAAAAAACACAGTATTTTTCACATAATTTACTTATCTGTATACCGCTGTTTCCACTGTCATAAAAACGGGCTGATGACTTCCTTGTTCTATGAAGTCCCTCCTTCAGAAATACGAACGAGTTCTGATTGTGCACGGTTCCTGTGTTGTGATTCGACAGCAGCTTAGCGCTCCTTGCCCGGAAAGGTCACGCCTCTTACCATAACGTGGAGATGCACGCGCTCAGTGTTATTGTAAACATGTCTTTAATTTTACCCTATCAATTTGAGCCGGAATCAGACCCGGTGATTGGACTGCGGGATGAAAATAACAGCGTTTCGACGACATGGCGACAAACACACTCTACAAACACAACTCTTGTGTATTCCTGTGGGCGGAGGTTAGTCAAAAAACTGTTTTAGTGACGTCATTAAAGAAGGAAGTAGAGGGATGTAGTCCAAAACTGGCGTTCGATATAGGCGACTTCTGTTAAATAAAAATCGCTTGGCATTGAACTTTGAGCTTTAAAATTTTACAGATTTTATTTATACTCTAACAACAACATTACACACTAACTAAAGTTTGAAACATGGGATCACGAAGAACGGGACCTTTAAACTAATAATCATAGATTGAAAAAACATACCTTAAACAGAGTAGCGTGAGGCAATATTAGTATACAGAAACATCAGGCCTACTCTCTCATTCCTGCATGGAAAAATACATGTACAACCGAAACAGTACATTTAACAAGTAAAAAAGTACCACTTTCAACGAAAATACTCTAATCACACAATTACCAATTATTACAGAAACTCTTAACAGTGTTTTAACATCATAATGTAGTGATTACGTTATAAAAAGACTAAAGACAAGATAAATATGAGAAAGAAAAAATTATCTCTGCTTCTCCGTCCGCATACACCGTGCGAACGCTTAAAGGAAAAGCGACATATTTCCCTTCTTTGTCTGACTAATTAGAGCCCCACCTACAACAATTGATAGGAACCATTGAAAATAGAACTTAAAGGGGTGGTTCAATGCGATTTCACTTTTTTTTTTTTAACTTTAGTTAGTGTGTAATGTTGCTGCTTGAGCATTAACAGTATCTGCAAAGTTACAGCACTGAAAGTTCAATGCAAACGGAGATATTGTCTTTTAAAGTTATGGCAGTTTAATGCCCACAAAAATGACCGATTTGGACTACAACAAGCTTCTTCCCAGGTTGGTGACATCATAAACCCTGCAAAACACGCCCCCGAGAACACGCAACAAAGTGGGCGAGGCCATGTGGCGCAGCATGTGGAAGCGGAAGAGTTGTGTACACCAGACACAAGCGGCGCGACGCATCAAAAGATAATAGAGCCCATTATAATCTGTGATATTTTCTACACTGGATGCGGCGCTCAAGACAGCTTCCAGAATCTACACGAGTTCAATGCTGGATTTGCACAAAGGCTTTTACTGAAAGATGAAGCAGTTCCCACTTTTAAAAGCAGAAGCTGCTGTTTATTGGCTTCAAACTGTAAGTAGGTTTTATTGTTTGTACATGTCTTTTAAACATATAGTTCTGTTGCTATTTTGGTTGCATTAAGGATGTAAACAAAGAGCAACTCGTTTTTGCTTCGCTAGCCAGTTAGCTAAATTCTAAGCATACTTCTCCAACAAACTTCTATGTTCATAGACAAACAGTTGTTCATGCTATAAATTAAATGCTACCGTTACAAAAATGCGACTACTCAGTCATGTATTCGGCTACAGTAAAGCTTTTGGATCAAACCATATATTGAAAGCTAACAAACAGCAGTGACAGCATATCTAAACACTTTTGACAGAAATACAAAATGAAATACCATTCATAAACGTCCTTTAAAAGCCATGATTGCAGAGGTTCTGCTTTACCCGCTTCATCTGGGTCTGATTCGCCTCAATTTGATACAGCAATATAGACGCCATTATTTACATTTCTACCTAAGCTTGTAACAACTAAAATGGTAAGGGGCGTGGTGTTTCTGGACGCTTCAGCGACTCATGATAGCTCTGGATACACGGGGCCAGCTAACCAATCTGAGCACATTGCGTATTTTGGAGGGAGTGGCTTCATACAACCAGGAAATCAAACGAGCCGTTCATATGACAATGAAAACAGAGGTGTAGAATAAAAGTCAAATATATGAAAAATACAGCATTTTCAAAAAAAAAACAAAAAAACGAAGGATTAAGACATGTTAAACTGTGCCCCAAAAACAATCAAGCCTAGAAAAAAACCACTGAACCACCCCTTTAAAAAAAAAAAAATTAATACAAGTTTTCCTGAAGTTAACTACATTTACAGAACATTTCTCCTTGGACATGAAAATAATATAAAATTAAATACATGTCTCAGTCAACTGGCTACAAAGACATGCTTATTCTGTGCACTTTGTATAATGTAATAGAATGATGATTAGTTATGTCTGCAGGTACGACGTAACATGATGATGTATACAGAGAGGGACAATGGTTGAAGTAATGTATGGCGCTGCTGTTAAATAGTTGGTAAATCGAGTTCACTAAAAGATTCAGTAAAAGTTCAAAGAACACAATCAGGGCCAGACATTAAATTCTTCTGAACCATACAAGGGTTTATTACATGGTGTCAGAGTGCCGATTGTCGGGATGGCGAAGTTTAACCCACCAGAAAGCTTTTGCTTGAAGAGACTAGCAGAATGGACCGACTGGAAAAAATGGTTTACACGTTACAGAAAGGCAACAAAACTGGATAAAGAGGATGGCAGTGGACAAGTAAGCACCCTTATTTATGCTTTGGGGGGCGCAACTGAGAATATTTTTAGTTCATTCACCTTCAACGCGGAGGGAAATGATAAGAACTACAAACTAGTCCTCAAAAAGTTTGATTCGTACTTCATACCAAAGCTCAACATAATTCATGAAAGAGCGTGCTCCTGTCAGCGCATTCACAGCGCATTCACAGGCCAGGGGAGAGAGCGGACCGCTCCCTTTATAAACTATCCGAGCACTGCGAGTTCGGGTCTGCCCGTGAGGAACACATTAGAGACCGAATCGTGGTGGGAATCCAAGACAAGGAACTGTCCCGCAAGTTGCAGCTCATCCCAAACCTCACGCTCGAAATGACGGTGCTAGAAACCCGCCAGTCGGAGGAGGTGAAAGCTCAAGTTAGCATGCAAGGAGAGGCTGCATGCACTATTCAAGAGGTAGCTCACAAATGACATACACAACGGAGGCAACAAGCTCCAGGGCCAAAGTTCAAACACTGTTCCAGAGACAACGAAAGAGAGAAAATATGCAGCAGATGTGGAAAAGTAATGCACAAAAAAATGCACTGAAATCCACATGCAACAGATGTAAGAAATCAGGACACTAGGAAAAGATGTGCAAGAGCAAATCGGTGAGTGAGGTAAGAGACTGTGAACAGTATGATTATCACTTTCTGGGCTCATTTTTTTCATTTTGCTTCACAAAATTAATGGACTGTGCAAAATTAGACACTGATGCAGATGTGTGCATTATGACAGCAGCATTTAAAATGTTCAAGCCTGAGAAAAGACTGTTCACTACTAAGACTGTACTTAATAGCCCAAGCAGACGTCTGAACTGTATCGGCCAGTTTACAGCACACACAGAATTAAAAAATAACCAGTACTCATTCAATTCACTTCATCAGAGACTGCTAACAACCTCAGTTGCTGAGGAGATGGGACTGGTGAAAAGAATTCAAGAAATGCACAGTGCTGTAATGGAGGTCGGCTTACTTAAAACACAGCCAGTGAAGATTTCTTTACAAGAGAATGCACAGCTCTATGCAGTGTATGCTGCATGCAGAATCCAAATTCCCCTCATGAAGCCAGTGAAGGAGGAACTTGATAGGATGGAAGCTAAGGGTGTTATAAAGAAAGTAACAGAGCCCACAGAATGGTGTGCACTGATAGTGCCAGCTCCTAAAAAGTCTGGGCAGGTGTGCGTATGTGTCGACCCCAGGAAGCTAAACTAATCTGTGAGGAGAGAAAGGTTTGTCTTACCCACCGCAGAGGAAATTACAGCAAGCTGAATGGTGCAACAGTGTTTTCCACACTCAACGCAGCTGCAGGGTTCTGGCAAATACTGCTGGATAAAGTCAGTCAAAAATGAACAACCTTCATCACTCCTATCGCCATGTTCTCTTTTAAAGGTCCCATGACATTCTGCTTTTTGGATGCTTTTATATAGGCCTAAGTGGTCCCTAGTACTCTATCTGAAGTCTCTTTCCCGAAATTCAGCCTTGGTACAGAATTTCAGCCACTACGAGTCCCACAATGAGCTTTCCTTAGGACGTGCCATTTCTGTGTCTGTAGCTTTAAATGCTAATGAGGAGGAGAGAGGTGGGGCAAGGTGGAGGGTGGGTGTGGCCTTAACCAGCTTGCGGCCACTGTACCATGTGGAAATGTTGACAGTGGATGTATCGCAATGGTTCGTAGACACGCAGTCTTTAAAACTTTTCAGTTTGACCCAGAATCTGATCCGATGGAGAAGCACCAGATGAAGAAATTGCAACTCAGCGGCTACAGCATGTACAGGTGTGTCAAGTATTCTGCTCTAATTTGTATTCATTTGTATTAATTTATATTGGTATTTTATTTGTTTTCCCAGCTTTGTTTTTCTCTGTGGAACAGGCAATCCAATCAGTGTCAAGTGTCATGTGACCTAATCAATGACTGAATTATTGCATGCACTTATTCTGTTTAATAAAAGTGACTTGATGTTGGGAAACAGTACACAGTAGTTTGTGTGTTACTTGCACGTACTCTGTTAATAGTTCGACATATCTTCTACATTATATTCAGATTAATATTTTGAATTTCACTCACTAAATAGAATCATATATTCACACAGGGAAGGTACTCACAGTGCTTGAGCACTCTGGGATGCATTCCATCTCAAACCGTTACTCCTCCTATTTCCACTTCACTCTTCTCTCTCTGACTTAAACAATATGTGCAATATATGTATAGTGTTGAAGTTGTTATGTGAGACTTTTATTATGCATGCATTGTGTTGTTGCGGGTGTGGCAAGACAGCGGAAGAGCAGTAAACAGTTGAAGTTCATGACACCACACTTGAGTCTGTTTTATTTTATGAGTATCTAGAATATTGAAACACAGACGACAACACTTAAGGCTGATGCATCGACTTCAACAGTTCTACTTTCCAAGTGCACTCAATCACATTTCTAGTTAGATCAATGCTTAACCCATGGATTTTCTGGAGAAATGCACCGTGCTAATCTGCTCTGACTCTCTCTCATCTGCTCACGCTGAAAGCAGTGCCGGTGCGACCAGTGGGCGGGATTTATGAATGAGCCGCTACTATTGGCTCTTAGGAGTGTCTCTCACTGCAGCACGATGAGTGATTGGATGAATCTCTTTTCGTTCCAGAATTTTTTTCCTTTTCTCATGCTGCATTCATGACACCTCGTAACTGTCGTAATTACGAGATTCTAGCTTGTAAAAACTGTTCATGTCCTCGTAGAGCTCATAATTACAGCTTGTAAGCTGGGAGTTTTCTGAGAGTTACGGGTTGTACCACACGCGGAAGCAGTGAAAAATGGCTGCGCTTCCAGCAGTGAAACAGAAAAAAGCAGTTATTTCGTAATATTTTAAAATTCATGTAATTGACTTTTGCCAATGTACACAAATTTTTTCATGCAAAAGTAATATGAACATAAACAAAATACATGCAGCACGGTGTTGGATATCTAGGCTATTCTTGTAATGACAACCTAAATAAATGAGTGTGATAATGCATTTGCATAACACTTCAATGTTACTTCAATTGTGTGAGTGTGTGTAAACTCTTACTTGCTTTTTTTTACTGCTTTGTGGCTGAATTATTGATTTTATTTAACACATTTGCAAAAACTTGCTGTGTTATAGTCTCACTAGTGTGCAGGTGGGGGGTGGATGGGCCTATTTTGCTATCTTGACATTATATGACTTTGATTGACAGGCACAGGGCTCCACTTAGGACAAGATAAGAGCAAGGGCATTACTCAGGAGTGAAGTAAAGCCTTATACTGATGCACAATGTTTTATACATATCTTAAGAGATATGGTGGACATTCAAAGGCCTATTGAATTTGCATTATTTTCCTGTTTTTACATCATGAAAATCTATAAGACTTTAGTTGTATGTGGGACATATATGACATATAGGATTGAAAACACATCAATAGTATGCACATTTTTTTTCAGCATATGTGCCTTGTAATATCCTGGGACATATAAGAATCACAGATGTTTTTAACAAAACTTTTGTATGGGCTGTACTGTCTTGTACTTCTCTGTTTGTAGTTTGAAGTAAAGGTCTCTAATCATCAGTATGAAGCATCATTCACTCCAGCAGCACAACAAAGACAGTTTCTGTCTCACCTTCCTCTTGATGAGCAGGAAACTGTGGGCAGCAGCTGTAGCCTGATGCATGATGGGAGCTGAACATGAGGTTTATGTTTTGTGTGATAAAGCTTGAGAAAAACAGAAGAGATGGTCTGATGTTAACGCACACACACACACACACACACGCACGCACACACACACACACACACACACACACACACACACACACATCTCATGAGAATTCTGATCATGTGATTCGGCCAGTTAAAGGTGGTTATACAGAAATGACAACAAATATTTTATGGATGAGAAGATGACTGTGCAGGCCATTATTTATCCAGCTACGGAAGGCAACATTGTTAAACATTTACTCATTTTTACCTGTCATTGAACACTTTCATGTGCATAGTAAATGAATCAAGGCAGTACTATCATAACTTAAAACCTTTTCATTTGTGTAACCCTTCCCAATGTGCAGTGAATAAATCACAAGGGTGGTTGCACATTTAAAGTGAATTTCTGTAAAACAGAGATTAAAAGTACACTCAAAAAAATGATTTTTTTGATGCTGTTCAGTTTATTTAAACAATTTATTTTGATTCAACACCATTGTATCAGGTTTCTGGTTTAAATGTGATTGATTCATGTTAAATTGACTTGAAACGATTACTCTTTGACTTAACTTGATGTTTTCATATTGGAATAACATGTTTAAATCAAGTAAACCCAAACCAGGACTCAATCAAACAGGATTTTCACTTCCCATCATGCTTTGCAAAGGGGCTGAACTAGGAGTGTAAATGTTGAAATAAAGTGTTATTTTAAGCAGTTTTTAGGAAGATGAGAAAATGGAAAGACTTTTTAATGTTCTATTATGTTCTATTCCTTTTAATGTTCTCTTATGTTGGTATTTAAAAGTTTCTGTTAATTAATAGTTTAGGGTTACCATTGTGGTGAATTGTTGCACTTGTGCTTGGTTGAGGACCTGCTAACAAACTTTCAAATTAGTTTAATAAGAAAGTAATCACTGTGGTAGTGCTCTGGGTTGCATTTCCCAAAAGCATTGTAAGCCTATGTTGATTGTAAAACCATTGCCACCAATGGTCTTATGATCAATTTAGGCTTACAATGTTTTTTGGTTAAGGCAATTTAGGATGAATCCAGTATAAATCTAGATTTCTAAAACCGAACATCACAAAAGTTATATAAATCACAAAATTAAACAAGAAGAATTAATTGTTAAAATCAATGTATATGAAAACAATTTGTTATTTATTTATTTATTTATTTATTGCTTTTTATTTATTTTCCAAAACATTGCAAATTAGTTGGGCTGACACTATTAAATTAAGCTGTGCCCAACCATAGTAAATAAGTTGAATCAACCTTAATAAATTAAGTGACCCAACGTAAGTACAATAACAGAATTGCATAATGCTGAAAAAGCAACTTAATCATGTGGAAATCCTTTCCATGATTTTTTTATGTTCGTTTCAAAGAGTTATTTTTTTGAGTGTATAGTTACGGCGCAAACCACAACACACCATCACTCACGAGGTAATCTCGCTTTCAAACTCACATGAGATTCACGCGAGAGCACAGTGTCATAACCAGTCCATGCAACATTGCCATTACCTGCTGGCGTTCTGTGAGAATAACATTTAAACACTATCTTTACGATAATACAAACCTATACAAATCTATAGCTCACATTACTGGAGTGCAATATTCAATCATTGCGCTACACTCTTCCCTACTAAATTTAAAATGTTTACCAACATTTCAAAATTGAGTATTATTGATGACCAATCCTTGTTCCATCAAAACTCTTATCAATAGTAGTGATGACTTTGTTTTCAAAATGAACTTGAAATATACTCTATAATAGGTCAAAATAACCATTGGTTGCATTGTCCATTGTCGCACAATGATATTATTCTTCAGCAACAGTAAACACTTATTTTGCTCGTAACACTCTTTTGTAATAGACTCACTTTCGGCCAGACAATACTTTAGTCTACTACTTCTTTATTAGTTTACTTTATAGAATAAGTCAACCATGTTCTTAATTTCTTATGTTTAGCAATTGAAAAATCTTTCTTATTTTTTCTTTTTTTTCTCAAATTCACCATTGTCCACGAAAACATCTGTTTCCCTGCAAGTCCTGATTAGGTGTGTACAAACAATGTAAGTTTAACTGGGTACCTCTAACATTGTCCAGGGTTGCCACAGTCTTTGGACTGCAGACTCTTTACTCACATTTAGTCTGTCTACCACAACTTCCACCACAGATGGTTGACCCAATGAGCCATAAGTCAGAAATTTTGGACGACGGCGTTCTCTCCTTGAATAAGAATGCACAGGTAAGGAGTCATCATCCTCACTCTCACTTGATGCTTGTTCTTCTGATATATCTGTCTGTCCCACAGGCATTCCAAGATCCTCCTCCCTTCGCTTCTAGCGCCTCTTCTGCTCTAACATCCTCCTCCTCAGTCCTCTGTGGCTTTCGTTCCCAGTGCTGCTCCACACTTGGCGTGAACAGCTCTGCTTCAGGATTCTGGCACTGACTCAAGGAATTAGGAAACTGTAACACCAGCTCACCATCGTGAAAGTCCTTGTTCTCTGACACATCACTCTGAACCTCTGTCAAGCTTTTATCTTCCTCACTGTGTCTGATTGTGGCATTGCTTCTGAATTCTCTAGTGGCAAACTATCACACGGGAGAAGTAAATTCCGATGTAACACTCGCATTTTACCTCCTCCTTCAGGTACAATTTCATACACCAGACTCTCATCACTCCTTCTTTTGATAATCACATACACCCTGTTTTCCCAATACGATTGGAGCTTGCCAGGTCCTTCTCTCTCAGATAGATTCCGAACTAGTGCTCTTCCACCAGGCTGAAGGTCTACTCCATGAATTCTCCTGTCATACCCTGCCTTACTCCTTGAGGTTTCCCTGTCAGCAATTCTGGAGGCAATCTCATAAGCTTGACGCATCCTCGCTTGCCAATTCTTCACATACTCAGCATAATCCTCATTCCCTTCTGTTGGCTGCAAGTTGAAAAGCAGGTCAATCTGCAGATGTGGAGAACGACCATAAAGCAAGTAGAAAGGGGAAAAACCTGTGACCTCACAGCGAGTACAGTTATAAGCGAGAACCGTCTTTTCCAATGACTTTCTCCACTGTGTCTTTTCTGCATCTGTGAGTGTGCGCAACATAGACAATAATGTTCTGTTAAAGTGCTCTATCTGTCCATTTCCTTGTGGATGATAGCAGGTAGTATGAGATGCTCGCACATCACAACACTTCTGCAGCTGATACATCAACTGGTTGTCGAATTCCCTACCCATGTCATGATGGATCTTCTCTGGGAATCCGAAACGTAAAGCAAAATCATTAAAGATCTTGTCCACCACAGTCTTCGCTGATTTGTTTTTAGTAGCACAGGCCTGTGCAAAACGAGTATAATGATCTATGACCACCAGAATGTACTCGTACCCTCCCTTACAGGTTTCCACATGTAAAAAGTCTATAGTCACTAACTCAAACGGTCGTGTGGTGGCGATGGAAACAAGAGGAGCTCTCGTGTGGTTTCTTCTGCATTAAACACTCACACGCATTGGCAATGAAATGCACTGTATCACTCTGCATCCGAGCCCAGTAAAACCGATCACGAATCAGATTCACAGTCCTCTCTACTCCTAAGTGTCCCATTTCTTTATGGAGCTCATTGAATACAGTCTGGTGGTACTCTTTTGACAAAACAAGCTGATCCCTTCCACCAGCCATGCTCATTGATGTACAATTTTCGCCACTGTCTCAGAAGCATTTTCACATCCGTCGGCTCAGTTTTGAATACTTGATACCAGATGATCTCTGATTATTAACTTTAAACTGCAGGACTCGACCAATTACAGGATCTTTCCTCTGACTTTCTAATTCAGTGTGAGCGGTTTGACTGATGTAGACACAGCTGCATCACTCACAACTGTGAACTCAAGGGTTTGAACTCGAGTTGCAGTAGCCCATGAAAGCGATGTCTTTGCCTACCAACAGTCCCTGAAAAGATGCACTGATGACTTCTTGACTCACTCCTCCAGTGCACTGCTCCATGAATTGATCAATGTCCACTGGCATCCGGGACAGACCATCAGCGTCCGTGTTACTCTTGCCAGGAGGGTATTTTATGGATAAGTTGAAGTCTACCAGCTGAGCCACCCATCTATGGCCTGAGGAGTTGAGCTTGGCTGTGGAGAGAACATAAGTCAACGGATTATTATCAGTGTATACTGTAAAATGTGGAGCATGGTACAGGTAGTCTCTAAAACGTTCACATATTGCCTATTTTAAGGCTAAGAATTCGAACTTCCCTGAGTGAAGGTGGTAATTCTTCTCAGGCATGGTTAGAGTTCTGGAAGCATAACCAATCACCACCAGTTTACTGTTCTGCCTCTGATACAGCACGGCACCCAGCCCATTATGCGATGCATTACAGTGCAGAATGAGATTTGGATAGCCCAATATTGGATGTGGTGATCAGTTTGTCAATGAGAAAGTTCAATGTCTCTTGATGGCTTTGAGTCCACTGTATCGGTGTGTTTGATGGGAGACCACCTTGGCGTCGTCGGCTGACAGATTTTCCTCTTACTCTTTTCTCCACAGGTGCTGCTCCCTCGGGAGGTGATGACAATAGCTGGTACAGGGGTTTCGCCAGCCTGGAAAAATCAGGTATGTATGCACGGTAATATGAGATGAATCCAAGCAGCTTTCTCAAAATCACCTACAGTCGCAGGAACTCAATCTTTTAAGGCCTGCACGGGAGCCACTTCAGCAGGATCCATTGTATATCCGTTTCCTGACACGAGGCGTCCAAGGAATCTCACCTTCCTCTTAAAGATCTCGCATTTCCGAGGGCTGAGCTTTACACCATGCTGCTGATATCGCTGTAACACAGCTCTGAGGTGACTGACATGGTCTTCAAATCTAGGGCTATGGACAAGATTATCGTCAAGGTAGGGTTGGCACACAACATCTGTAAGACCTACCAGACACTCCTCCATACTCTGTTGGAATTCGGCTGGTGCTGAACTGAGGCCGAAGGGTATCTTCACCCAATGGTATAGACCCCATGGGGTTATGAAGGCAGTCACAGGGTCTGCTTTTTCCTATCCAGAAACCCCTGGTGATATGCTTTTTCCCTGATCCAACACTGAAAACCCAGGGACTGCCAATTAACAGAATCCAACATGTCCTGAATTCTCCGAATTGGATGTCGATCAGGTACTGATTTTCTACAGTTCTCTGTAATCACAAAAACAGTCTTACAATGTCCATCTTTCTTTCTTACACAGACCTCTGGTGATGCGTAGAGTGACCAGGATTTTTCAATCCATCCAGTATTTTCAGTAATTCTTGTACTTTTACTTCTTGATGTAATGGTTTGGACCGAAAACAGATGTATCCTCTTTCTAGGTGTGGTGTCGTGAAGGGTAAGTGACCACAGGTCATTGTGATGCGAATTTTTTTTACACGCCCCTCGACCTGTATCTTTTTTTCACTCATCCACCAACCATGCCGAAAGGCTTAGTGGAACTCCACCTCACCTTACCCAAAACTGTCCTCATCATTTATCCTTCTGGTTTCCACTTTCAGTTCCGCCATGATAAACGTAGTAGCACCCTTTCTCGGCAGCCCGTTTCCCAATGACTAGGTTTTGCTCATATATCAGATCTCTAAAGATCATTGTATATACATCACAGATTGTTTGTCCTTCGTTTTTACAGACTTAGTGTCTAGACCCTGTGCTGGTCCTAGCTTCAGCATCATCGGGAAACAGAGAGGGTTTATGTACTTGATGCACTTGATGCTGTACCTATGTCGCATAAATTCGTTGCGATTGCCTAGACGGTGACAGCATATGCGATTGTGTAGTGTTCGTGATGGCAGTCAAGGTACAGACCAGGAGCGATTCTGCAAAGGCATGCAGCATCATGCTCACCCACCAACCACGTCATTGATCTGCTAATAGCGAAATGCTACACTCTCGTTTCTAGGCAGCTGAACGGGCTCGTGCGTGCGTGAGGTTATGTCTTTCACGTACTGTGTTAGCTATTTTCTAGGTTTGAGCCTTGTAATATTTACTGATTCTTTCTTTGTCACAACTATGTACTTGGATCTCAAGTACATCAACTAGACGTCGACAGGGACATCTTCCTGAGCTGCTATGTCGTTCGTCAACTCCTCTTTTTATCATTATCAGCGCTACGACTTTCCACCCTGTCTGCTTTACTCAGTTTCGACCTCGCTTGATGTCATTCAATGATCTGTTGGATCTGAATCAGTACACCTTAATTTTCATTCCACAAACTTCCCCTCCGCTGTTCTGACTTATTTGGGTCACAGATACAATTATCCTGTCTATATATGCACACTGTGTGATAGTTCGGTCATCTCTCGTGTTGCCTTGTGGCCTTTGATTGACTGCAGGAACTGTTTCCCCCTTGTCGTCTAAATGTCTTGAGTACTTTCCTATTTCAGGCTTGTAGATTGCCATGATTGCATTTAGCCTTGTCAATGTTCTGATGTCCACACATGTGGGTCCAGCCGGGAACAATAGTATATAACATTAGGAATAAGATGAATGGTCGGACCTAGTCTTGTAGTCGCACTTGCGTCTGTGCCTAAATAGTGATCATTACGACTGCCTATCGCGACTATTATTACCAGCCTAGGAATGGACGTGCATCCAGTGAGGTGTATAGCGATAACATAATCAACATGTAGTGTGGCTACTAGGTGAGACATTCCAGTCAGATATCGTGGATGAGCGGTCTCCAGAACATTGTAATGATGCTAGCTATTTTGTCTCATTGACAGTTCTCCTCAGTTGATTTGTATAATCAGGCTCACGTTGCCTAGTGCACCCGGTTATCCACATTTCAAACTTCCTATAAGTGAATATCTCACGCACGATCCAGCCACACTATGAACACATGGCAATTTCCGCCTGACCCGAGATGGTCTTCAGTGTCACCTACGATCGTTAGGTACAAGAGATTATATGCTCACCATTATTAGCTCTCATCTTTCGCAAGTCATTCAGTGTCACAGTATGCATTTGCACGTGATACGAGGCGGGACTTCTTATTTTGACGACTGCACGGCCGGTACTGAGGTCGTCCCGCAAGGTGGCGTGCCCTGCTTCTGCCTCTAGTTCTGTCCTGTCCCACAGATGTAAAGCATGTTGTTTGCACACCATGCTCACTCTCCAATACATCCTCGTAGCTCTCGTTACAAGTGTTTGGCTACTGCTTAGTCCGCCCGTGGTTTGTGCATTTGACTTGTGTATACTATGTCTGTTCTTTCCTCGGCTAGCTTCGCTGTATCCCCTTGGTCACATTTCCTACACCAGTGTCTTTTCTTCTAGATCGATGCAATCTGAGGTTGTTCACTACAGTTCGGGTGGTTGTTTGGTGTTACTGCCCAGCCCGCTTGTCTATGTGTCTGTTTTTTTTGTTCCTGTGCATGTGTGAAGAGTCACCGTTAAATCTAAAGGAGGTCATCGTGCTCGGTCTTCTTTGGGTCTCCACGCAAGTAGTCCTTCGCGCATGTCAGGCTGCGGTTAGCTTCAACTTACCCCAATTCCTTACTTTTACGGAACTGGATCTGATTTTGATCAGGTGTGTTAGTTTTATACATTTATGTCCGGCTGCACGTACACTTGTCATTACACAGTCCTTCTTTGGTTCTCCTTCCCTCAGCCTTACGTTGACGGGCATTTCGGGGTCTTGTGGGGTTCTTTGACAGATTAACCCTCACTCTTCGACTCGATCGTCGGCAGTCTTGTACATTCTGAGGGCAATTGCTCAGTAGCTCTGGAGCTGAGCTTGATCGCACCAGACCGCAACACCTTATCTCAGAGACCCACATTGCAACAATCACATGTCGGCAACAATTCAACACTACTTGTGCCACACACGAATATACTTTCCACTTATGCGCTCAACTTGACCAGTCACACACTCGCCCTTCATACCAATCATATCCGCAACAACGGCTTCGGGAAAATTTCTTTTTACAAATAACCATCATCCACACATTTCCTATCAACAAGCTCCAACACATTTCACACAAGCCTACCAGTTTAAAACAGAGATTAAAGGGATAGCTGCGGTGCAAACCATAAACACACCAACACTCACAAGGTAATCTCGCTTTCAAACTCACGCGAGATTCACGCGAGAGCACAGTGTCATAACCAGTTCATGCAAACATTGCCGGCCACCTGCTGGCGTTCTGTGAGAATAACATTTAAATACTATCTTTACAATAATACAAACCTATACAAATCTATAGCTCACATTACTGGAGTGCAATATTCAATCATTGAACTACATTTGCATTATAATGCATCACTAGATGTTAGTACAATACGTATTTAACTCACTTACCAAATACAAGTACTAGTAAATACTATTTCTTTATTATTACCTAGAAACAGGCTGGACACTGGACATGGAGAGTCCCAGTCCACAACCATCTAAAAGTGGACAGACCTCAATACCCACTAACTGTGGCTTCACCAGGTAGCAAACACTGTACTTCATTGATTTAACCAGCACCTGGAGGAAGATGGTGAACTACCCTAAAATCTAAATGAACTACGAAAATAGAGTAAAATTGTCAAGAGGAAAGAAAAAATCTTGTGGAAGGACATGGCCTGTAAGCTGTCCAGTCAATTCATTGAGTGGACTGAGCCAGAAAAGTACAGAGAATGGTACACACTGAAAATGCTAACAAAGGGTGAAAGACAATAATAGCAGCACAGGGAGTGCTCCAATGAGATTTTCAGTTTATTCAAACGGGGGGGTGGGATGAGTCTATTTTGCTATCTTGAATTAATTGATAGGCATAGGGCTCACTTAGGAAAAATAAGGAGCAAGGGCATTACTCGTGAGTGAAGTACAGGCGCATACTGATGCACAATGTTTGATACATATCTTTAGAGTATGGTGGACATTTCATAGGCCTTTTAAATTTGCATTATTTCCTGTTTGTACATCATGAAAATCTATAAGACTTTAGTTGTATTGGGGACATATAGACATATAGGATTGAAAACATCATTAGTATGCAATTTGTATATGCAGTTTTTGCAGCATATGTCCCTTGTAATATCCTGGGACATATAAGAATCACAGATGTTTTAACAAAACTTTTCCATATGGGGTTGTACTGTCTTGTACTTCTCTGGTTTTGTAGTTGAAGTAAGGGTCTCTAATCCAGTGTTCCCAACCCTGCTCCTGAGGCACACCAACAGTGCATTTTGGATGTCTCCCTTATCTGACCCATACATATTTAGGTCTTGTAGTCTCTACAAATGAGATGATGAGTTGAATCAGGTTTGTTTGATTAGGAAGAGTTGGAAAATGTGTAGTGCTGGTGTGCCTCCAGGAACAGGGTTGGGAAACACTGCTCTAATCATCAGTATGAAGCATCATTCACTCCAGCAGCACAACAAAGACAGTTTCTGTCTCACCCTCCTCTTGATGAGCAGGAAACTGTGGGCAGCAGCTGTAGCCTGATGCATGATGGGAGCTGAACATGAGGTTTGTGGTTTGTGTGATAAAGCTTGAGAAAAACAGAAGAGATGGTCTTATGTTAACACACACACACACACACACACACACACACACACACACACACACACACACACATATCTCATGAGAATTCTGATCATGTGATTCGGCCAGTTAAAGGTGGTTATACAGAAATCACATGACTCTGAAAGGCAAATGAATGCTAGTTTTTGGTCTGAATCTGGGATTCAGGTCTAGTTTGCTGATAATTAGGTGAAGTTTAAGGCTGTTGAAGTTTCTTAATAAAGCTGACAGAGTTTGAGACACTTTCTTTACTATCCAGGAGCAAACTGTTTGTTCAATTTAGTCTCTTCTGGATCTCAGAGTGTTTGTGGTGAATCAGAACCAGTGTTTTTCTCATAAGAGATGCTCAGTATCACATTTATCTTACACCAGCAACTCTATTCCCAGAACACAAGACTCATCCAAACTACAATCTAAATATAAAGCAGCTTCAGCTTGTCACAGACACTCCAGGTTCCACGATCACCCAATCACAGCGCACTCCCTCACCAGAGTACTGAGCACACGCACCTGTCTTCAATCAGCACCCCAATCAGCCATGACATAAAAGACTCACACTCACTCCAGTCAGTGTCCGGTCTCGTTTGCACATAGAATGTCTTCTATGCTTACCTCAAGGTCTCCAGTATGTTCCTATTTTACTTCCGTGTTCCTGTCTTTGTGTGAGTATCGTCTCATCTCATCTCTGCAACGATCTCCATTCATCTGCCATCCTCGATCTCCACTCCTACAAAACAAAGGACAGTATCACCATTCAGGTATCTACCATTCAACCCGCTAAATTGCCATTTACTCACCTGCATTCCTCTTCACTCATCTGGTGGTTCAATAAACATCACTTACCATTTTCCCATTTGTGTACCAGTCCTACTGGTTTATGTCAGTCCTTCAGAAACTACCTCAGGTTTACATTCTACTTCTTCTTACTGATTTTATTCTTACTAATTATATACAATTTTATTTATTACTTTTTATTTATTACTGTTACTTTGATTTTAATAATGTTTATCTTAAAATTTTTATCTTAATATTTACATATTTAATGCACAGTCTAATTAGCTGAGCAGGTTTACATTTCATTGCAAGGTTTATTCTCTATATAACTGTCAATGTGAATCTTGTAGAATTGAGGATATATAGATTAATCCCGTTATATGAGGATCAGCAGGGTCACATGATAGATGGATCTTCATTCAGTTTGACTCAACCTCATCATCCTCCACGAAGTGGTTAAAGGTCGTTGGGCAGCAGCGGGAATGAATGGACGGAACCGGAGGAAGACGATACCAGGGACCTGAATAAACCAGCCTCATCCAGGGATGATCCTTATGCACAGCGCTCTGAGACAGTAATGAGACAAACATGAAACACAATAAAACGTGTTTCAATTGATAGTTTGCATCGTGACTGAATTTAAAGAATCAAGATTAGCCATTGTGGCGAGCAGGGCGGGCGAGAGCCGTGAGGGAAAGGCGTGAGGCCGGTGACGCAAGAGATAATGAGCTTCACCTGCGAGGCGCACCGGCCTTGAGTCTGTCATGGAGGAGCTCCGGAAGTATAAAAGGAGGAGCAATGACAGTGAAGGACGAGAGATATTATTTTATGTTTTATTATGTTTGGGTGGCCAGCAGACCCTCGCGGACGTCTGCCAGCCATTACTTTCGTTTTGTTCTTTGTTTATTTTATATTAATTAATCTTTGTTGAATGTTCGCCGGTTCCCACCTCCTTCTTCCCATATATCTACGAACTGTGTTACAGCCATCTGTAACGTTCCATCTATGGCTTTATTGTGAATAATCATAGTGCAAACAAGCAAAGGTCATTCACTGGCAACAGGTACAAACAAGGTAAAGCAGTAGTCACAAGGCAGGCAAGTGGTCAGAGCAGGCAGTAGACAAATCAGGGACAGGCAGCAATGAGTCATAACAAGATAAAC
Organism: Culter alburnus; assembly: GCA_028476615.1. Taxonomy (NCBI): domain Eukaryota; kingdom Metazoa; phylum Chordata; class Actinopteri; order Cypriniformes; family Xenocyprididae; genus Culter; species Culter alburnus. The sequence goes on along the minus strand of JAOTNS010000451.1, from coordinate 22,897 downwards.
AGTCCAAGGTCTTACACAATGAAACAATACACAGGAAGAAAATGTCAGGATTGTTAGCCATGGCAAAACAAAACTTTGCACAGGGCCGAGAGAGAGAGAGCTGCTTAAGTAGTCCACTGGATGAGAAACAGGTGTGTGAGTAATCAGCACTAAGTACGGGGATGGATGGGAAATGGAGACCACAGGAAAGTCAGTACTCAGGTGATAGTGCCCTCCACAACCTGTGAGTGGCTCCTGAAGTGAGGCGGCAAACAACGTTGGGGTCTTCCACGAGGGCGAGGGGCCGGTTTATCCGGATGGGTCCTATGAAAGTCGTCAGTGAGTGAAGGGTCTGAGTTGACCCAGGACCGTTCCTCCGGACTGTACCCCTCCAAGTCAACAAGGTACAGCAAAGTTCTGCCTCGGCGTCTGGACTCAAGGATCTCATGTACTTGGTACACCTCCTCGCCATCCATTACAGTCTGACTTGTATTTCAGTGTGTTGATTTTTATATCCATTCACATCCAACAACAGTTATCCAACAGATGGAATTTAGCTTGGTTTGATTGTAGTTAGTTTAACTGAAGGTATATCTTGCCAGTTTGGGTTCAAATTAGGATGATAACCTTTAAGAAAACAGAATATACTAAATTATAATGATATACTTAACATCGTATGCATTGTAACAAGTACACACAATATGAACACTTAATAGTACACATTTTAACTGTATGCATGCTAATTCAACATTATTATAAACAATATATGAATCAGAAAACCTCTGTTACAACACAAATGGTCTCTTTATTACACAAAAAGACATTTATATAAATATAAATCAACATATATATATATAAGCCAACATTTAGCTCGTTTAAACACTTCATCCTACCATCAGCATTTCAGGTTGACTTATCACTGATGTGCTTTCCGATCTTTTCATCTTCTTTTGCACATAACTCCCTTTAGATGCAGATCTTTTTTTTTAGAAGACACTTGTGTGACAGGACACTCACTGCGTCACAATTCATTTAAGATGAGTGCTTTTTAATGTCTTTCCATGCGCTCCGTTTTCAGCACGCCTGCTCCACGAGCTCTCTTCTCTTCCACACTTCGTCGGCTGCTTTCAATGCTGTTCATAGATTTCCATAGCTTTTCCACTGACGTAACAGATTCACCACTCAGAACGTCTCTGCTATCCTCCAGTCACCCGAGATAAGTCTCCAAGTTCACTTAAATTGCACCTAAATAATTTCTGACTTTACAACTAGCCTCCTCTAGGTTCCTCACTCCTCTTGAACCACCTGCAGGCTTTAGCAGAAAAATATGGAAAGTGGGTGAGATATGATAATGGGATGATAGGGCCAATCGATAGGAAACTGGGGTTATTTGTCTAACAACTTTGAAAGGACCCACCTTGGGCTGAGTTTCTTGGAAAGCCAGACCCACTGTCCTGGTTGGTAGTTGGGATGAGGTCAACCAAGACGGTCTGCCTGTGTCTTCAGATGTCTAACAGCTCTCTGTAGATGCACATGAGCTTCATTCCAAGTGTTCTCATTGCATCGTAGCCAGTCATCAACTGCAGGAAGTTTAGTAGGTTCACCTGACCAAGGGAATAGAGGGGGTTGGTAGCCAAGGAGACATTGCCAATGGAAGGTTTGTGAATGGAATTCTGTGCGTATTCTGCCCAAAATAAGTAGCGGCTCCAATCTGATTGATTCCGATGGCAATAGGACCTGAGGAAATAAGCCAGTTCTTGGTTAAGATGTTCCACTTGACCATTGGATTGCGGTTAATATCCTGAAGTTAGGCTGACACTGATGTTCAGATTCTGCAAGAAGGCTGTCCCTGGAAGTAAACTGGGGCTCACGGTTAGATACAATGTCCTCTGGGAGTCCATAGAACCGGAATACACAATAGCAAAACTGTTCTGCATTATCAAAGGCTGTGAGCAATTTGAGCAAGGGAATGAGTCAACAGACCTTTGAGAAGCGATCAAATGACCTTGTGAGTTGGGGAGATCTGTGACAAAGTCAGAGCTTAGGAAATATGAAGAAGTTCTTCAGAGATGTGAATCTGGTCTCTGTGTGTTTTCTGCTGGTCATCAGAGCTGACAGATTCATTGAAGAAAAGAGAGAAACTGTGGAGAAGATTGAGAAGCTGCTGGGAGAAAAAACGGCTGGAGAAAACCTGGATTCTCTTCACTGGAGGAGATGAACTGAAGAATAAAAATGTGACCATGAAAGAATTTATTGATGAAACTGAACCATTGAAGAGACTCGTTCAGAAATATGATCTGAGATGCCATGTGTTCAACAACAAGAAGAGAGGACAGACTGACCAAGTGAGACTACTGATATCTAAAGTTTTACAGAGTAATTCAGAGAATCATAAGTCTAAGAATCTCTTTAGATTTGTAGAAAATGTTCACATAAGCCATCAAGGAAATAGGCTTCATTCTTTGAGAATATGAAATATCTTTCCACATTAGCAGTAAAAGATAGCTTTCAAAACAAACAAAACATTGATATTAATAAAAATTAAACTTAAAACATTTTTACTGCTTCATCACTGGTTTAGCACGCCACTGTTTCAGGCAGATCTGTGTCTGTAGTTGATACTCCTGGATTATTTGACACCGAGATGAATACTGAAGAGTTAATGATGGAGATAGAGAAAAGTGTTTATTTATCCAGTCCTGGACCTCACGCTTTTCTCATTGTGTTTCCTGTGAATATTAGATTCACTGAACAGGAACAGCAGATTCTTCAAAAGATGTTGGGTGAAGAAGTGTTAATACTCCATCATTCAGCTAGATCAGCTGGAAGAAAACATTATAAAGGCACACTTTAAAGCTAACTCTGCATTAAGACACTTAGTTGATCAGAGTGGAGGAAGATATCACGTCTTCTACAACAGAGATCATAACTAGATAACTGAAGCAAATTTGATTAGTATGTACAATATTCTGCTGCTGAAATATGGCTTCTTTACTGTTGCTAGGGGGCTATAAATGGTTGCTAGGATTGTTACCATGGTTATACTTAACCATTAAGTATTATATTAAAATATTAATCTAGATGACATTTGTTGCATAAACTGAGTTGTTTCATCATAATTCAGTGTTAGTTGTATCAAAATACTATTGTTTATTTTATTTTTTATTGTATTTTGGATTCTCAGATGTTGCTCTAAGCAGTGCAAATGACTGATGCAGATTCACTAGGAGACTTTCAATGATAATTCAGATGTATTTGAATATAAAACTAATAACATGAAACACATTTCACGTTTCACCCACACAATGTTTTCTTGAATATCAAGACAGCCACATTAAGGCCCCGTTTACACGTACATGGTTATTTTGAAAAACGGAGACATTTCCCTTCGTTTGCGCCCTTCGTTTACACGCAAACGGAGAATTCGCCTCTGAAAACGAGTCTTTCTGAAAACTCCGGCCAGAGTGGAGATTTTGAAAATCTTCGTTTGCACGTTTGCATGTAAACTGAGAAAAACGGGTGTTCAGGCAGCCAACGTCACAGTATGCGCCAGAGCTCGCACATATGTCAAAAGTGCGACCTATGTTTACATGTGATCATGGAAGCGTTCAGAGTAGCAGTTGCAGTTATGTTGGTGCAAACTCTTCTCGTGTGTTTGCATTTGCAAATAAAGCTGCTCCATTATGTCGAGGAGCAGAGACGAATGAGTGCTCGGAGATCAGCAATTTTGCAACAACTTCGAATCACTTCAAGAGGAATTCGGGATTCTTTTTCGGGATTCTGATTGGCTTACGTGGGCTTGAGCTGCTCGTTACACTCTTGACGTCATATATACACGGGTACGTGTAAATGAACACTTTTCTGAAAACTGACATGTGTGCACGATGTTATTTTTGAAACCGGAGAGGTTGAAATGTCCGTTTATGAAAATAGCCGCCCACGTGTAAACGTAGCCTAAAACTTCATTTTGTCCAGCTCTTTCATGAGCGCCATCTGCTGTCAGAGAGTGAATCTGCATTTCCATTCTGTCCACTGCTGTTTTTCTCCAGATCAGTGTGAAAACTGACCCATATTTTTATGCAGCATTACTGCTGTGTTGCTAATGTTCACCAGTGAATCAAAAAGAAACTAATGTGCATTCAAAACTTGAATAGGATAAGGTTCACAATATATACGGAGTCATGCCTTTTCTTAAACGATTGTTAAAAGCTGAAATGTGATGTTCATCATTTTATAAACATTTTAAGATTTCCTTTGATTCTTCCTTCATTTTCTTTTCTCGTATCCTAAGGGGGTGAAGTTAGGAAGCAAATTTTCACAGATGGTTTATTCTTAGGATTCCGTAATATTTCAACTTACATGTTTTAACTACATATGATTCACAAGTTCACATATCCATAAAATTAAATAGAGTAAAGTTATGTTTATATGGCGTGCTGTCCAGAGGGAGGGCTCTGAGCTCAGAATTTTGGCCTGAACCCAGAGTACTCCCTACAGATGTGGTAATAATATATAAAACTAGAAGTGAGGAGATGGAGGAATGCTGATAAACTGTCAATGAACAGAGGTAAGTCTGCAGTATACAGTATATACCTCTTGTTGTTGGTTGATTAGCTGAATGCTTTCCACTTGTGCTAATTAGGTTAATTATCTGCACCTCCCAAACTTTGTTAATAAAACATCATTTAATTTTCTAAGTCTCATTAGATACATCAAACCTCCAGCAAATCATATTTTTCCACCTCAGGCATAGACCTTTTATTCTCAACCCCTTAAATGGAATTGGTTTAAAAAGGATTTACACAAAACCTGCTACCTACTGCTCATGTGTTCCTCAAAACAATTTAATTACTTTAATTTGCCCAAAATAATAGGTTAATAGGTTAACTTGAGAATGGTGTAATGGGGTTGAAGACTATAACAGGTTTGCCTTCAATCTTATATTGTACCCTTCTTTCTAGGTCAACAGTTTGCTTTGGGAAACACACCTGTACATTCAAAACAGGCGGTGCATTTCAAAACGGGATATATAGATCTCTGAACGGTCCTTCAGAGTGAAAACAATCATGACCGCCATATTGAAGGGTCGTTCTAAACCAAAGTGCTCAAAACTGGCCACTCCAAAGGGCCCTTCAGAATGAAGGATTTTGAAGGTTACAACTGATGGACACTTCAGTTCTGTGACATCAAACAACTTCCCTGTGCAAAGGATCATGGGGGCCTGATCCTTTGCACAGGGAAGTTGTTTGATGTCACAGAATAGGTACAGGAGGTTAGGAGTTCGATTCTACCTATAAATGTATAACGTTATATAGTATTTTCTGTACTATTTATACAAGTTAAATTTGGTACATTATTATGGTCTTGTATTTGTTCAATGCCTAACCCTTAAATGCATACCTCGGGTCTTTAGTAACCCGGGACGTCATCCACTACCCTCCTTCTCGTTATTTTTTAAAGTTAGACATCAACCTTGTTATTCCTCAATCAATTCATTATAAAGAATATAACAAGAAAAAAATCATAAAATTATAAAAGAATGCCTATTTTTGTATTCATTTTTTGTAAAAATGGTATAGGGTCGCAAACGACCCGAGGTGTGTATGAGTGTACATATATTTTTTCTGCACAACAATAATTGAATCTTAGATGACGGAATAAGTGCAATTCACCTTTATTCCACAAGGTGGCAATGTCTGATACACAATGCTGAAGTGACGACTCATTTAGACAGAAAACGAAATAATAAGAAAAACATGAAATGGCTCAGCGATTTACTGCAGAGCGAGTACTGAACGCAATCAAATATGACTGTAACTGTTACTGGATGGATCTGGTGAAGCTGTTAGCGATCAAATATTGATTTTGAAGATGTTGAAAATTATGTAGTTCTGAGAATATGTTTGAGATCACAAATGGGCTCATATTCGTGACCTCAAACATAAAACTAGCCTATTATTTGCTGAATTTACTGGGAAATGAGCTCTGACGAGGACAGTGATGATGGCATAAAACATCTGCTCAAACGGAGCCCTTTCAAGCTCCAAAAGGTAACAAAATACGATTTATTTTATTCTTCTGTAATTGTTACTCTAATATCAGAGGAGTTTTGTATTATCGTGACAGGTAGAGATCCTTCCGTGTTAGATATACATCCGGGTCGATAAAGACCCGAATATGTAAGAATGATTGGCGAAACAGTCATGCATTTAAGGGTTAAATAACGAAGAGTCAATAAATTATGTTTGAAAGCGTCAAAATGCACAGCAATGGGATTTTTTTTTTTTTTGGTCCTTCAATCATATATTACTTCTGTGTTCGGCTATATGTGTTTTTAAACAATGTTTTGTTTTACCTATATAGGCCAAACCACAGGGGTTTGGCCTCAGCTCTCACCACCATTTGCCATATATTGGGGGCTTGTTTATGGACAGTTCATGGAGGATCTTTACAACACTGACTCAGTGAAGGGTCAGAATATGCCAGTGATTATGTACTATGTTTGCAAACTCATTACTTAGAGCGGAATATTGGATAATACAGGACAACCTATTGTTGGTCGATTTAGACACTGTTCGAGCAAGGCACTCTTTATTTAATCCTATGGTCAATTCTTTCTTACCCAACATTGTTTTTGTGGCGTCGATACATTGATGATATTTTCTTATATGGTGTGGCTCGGAAAATGAATTACTTGATTTTTTACAATTTTTAAATCGCAGTAGTGAACATCTTAAATTTACCATTGATTATAATGCTTCTCAGGTTAGCTTTCTTGATCTACTTATAATAAAAGATGATAATAAATTGGTGACAGATTTGTATAGAAAACTGTGGTGTACTGGGATAGTGTGTATATATGTATAATGTGAAGTCATTGGTTCCTATGCCTAGGAGATGATATTTAAGTCACGTGATGTGATTTGCACCTGTGTGATGTGATGTATGCTTCCTGTGACCTGAACATGAGTAAAAGCGTGCTTAATAGGATTTGGTTGTTTGCCTCGTGAATACACAACATAAACTGGCGACGAGGATAAAGTATGTGAGAGAACATGGTGCAAGTCGATAGACTGGATGAGTATAAACCAGAAAATGAATCCTGGTCTGCATATATTGAACGAGCGGAATTGTTCATGATTGCAAACGATGTGGATGATACGAAGTGACTTTGCTTAGTGCTGTGGGAGCATCCACATATGGATTACTGCAGACTTTGGTTCAGCCTGCAAAGCCAAAGGATAAAACATTTGAAGAAATTGTGAATATTCTTAAGGCCCATTGATAATAGCTGAACATTTCCGATTTCAGCGCTGTGTTCAAAAGCCCCATGAAACTGTGTCCTAGTATGTTGCTGAACTCAAACAATGTGCATCGAAATGTGACTTTGGTGCAAGTTTGGATGAGGCTCTACGTGACCGTTTTGTTAGCGGAATCCAAAGTGAAGCATGTCAACGAAGATTGCTTTCGGAGGACACACTCACCTTTGCACGTGCACTTGAAATCACTTTCAGCATGGAAACCGCAGATCGAGACACGCAACAACTGAGGAAAACAGAGGATTTAGCGGCAACGGTGTATAAGGTAAAAGAAAAGACTGTTTATCACCAGATACAATTATGCTATTGTTGTAAAGGCAAAAATCACAATGCTCAGGAATGTTATTTTAAAAATTCTAAATGTCACAATTGTGGAAAGATGGAGCATATAAAAAAGCATGCAAAGATAAATGGAAGTCACATGTCAACAATAAATCTGCTGAACAACAGAACAAACGCAAAGTTACAGCCTATATGTAGGGTGAATTGCCCTAATGTGGGACATTTTTTGCATTTCAGACTTCTGTGACATATTGCGATTTGTAGCCAAAACATTAAATTCACACACAATACCATTTTAAAAAAACCAGGATGTCTCCTAATCAAATCCAAAAGAGAAAATGGAGATAACACATTCATAAAAAGAAATTATAGACATATTAGTGCTCTTAGTGCAAGTCGTCTAAAACAATCTGGTGCTTCCTAATGTGGGACAGTAGTGTCCCTAATGTGGGACACTGAAAATTCTATGATAAAAGGCCAAAATCTATTATGATGATAATAAGAATAATGATAATAATAATGATAATGATGATAATAATAATAATCATAATAATAAAAGTCTATGAAAAGGCCAAAGTCTATGATAAAAGGCCAAAATCATTTGATTCATGCAGAACAGTAAAAATCTTCTTAAGTTAGTAATTCTCTTGGTTATGGATGGATTGATTGATAATTGAACATCATCAGAAAAATAATACAATATGATAGTTTTGATGCATTTATTGTAAAGACATTAGGCAACTATTTTCATAGGCTATGTTATGTTATATATAGAAAAGAGTTAAATGCACAGTCAGAATTCTTCACTGTTCTCTTCAACAGGCATCGCCTAGGCTTATTTGAAGGCAAAATATAAATCTTGCAACCTGCAAAAATAAATAAAAAAAACCTTGAACAAACTTTAGGCTAGATTTAACCTTGAGTCAAAATTCATAAAAATGCTGTGAACTGCATAAATGTTTATTTGGCCTAATGTTTTCTATTTTACTAAACAACAAACACACACAATCATTCTATTATTGCATAGCAACACTAAAACACTGTAAATAACCATTTTTGTCCCACAAACCATGCCCCACCACACATTTTTGACTGACTGAAGTACTGTCCCACATTAGGCAATCATACTGTCCCACTTTTTGAAACCACATTTCCTAAAGTGGGACACTAGGAAATTTGATAAAAATCTAAAATATATAGTTTACACATACAATGTTATAGTATTTTTTGATGGACATACATTTCATAAGCACATTAGGCCAAAAGATATCATGATTTTTTTGTTTAAAATTAATTTATACTCCTTAATGTCAAGTTTGTCAAAACTCTATGTCATTGACCTTTGGGTGGCTTTCATACAAGGTCCTTCCTTTTTGATGATTGCTACAGTCTAATATATGACTGGACATTTGAGAAGCTATGTGATTTTCATCACATGGCACCACAGCTTCAGATAACCTATAGTTTCACTGACATTCATGTATTTATGCGGGACCTACAAACACTAAACCTTAGGTGTCCCACATTAGGCAGTGTCCCACTTTAGGGCAATTCACCCTATGCTGAAGAGCCAGAGCTAGAATTTTACTGTGAATCAGCAAGATTTATTGACGCAAATTGATACAGGAGCTGCTGTAAGCATCATTTTGCAACAAGTGTATAAACAGTCGTTCGCCCATTTGCCACTGGAGGGAGCTAGAGTAAAGTTAAAGACCTACACCGAATTCATTCTAGTATTAGGTCAATTCCCCAGCGGGCACCTTGATGTCAATTTGACGTCAAATATTAGACAAGATTTGATCAAGATGCTGCAAAACATAATTTCAAAGTCAGATTATTCATCAAGTCCTTCCAGTGCTTTAATTGGTGAAAATATTAGGTTCATCCCATACTGAAATTGATTATGTAAGTATATGGGCCAACATGTTTGACATTGAGTTGACGTCAAATCAACGTCGTGTTATAGGCGTTCAGTTGATGTCATATTGACATCACATTGATATCAATGTAAATAGCAATTTTTTTTCTTCAAAATGCATCCATTCGGCATATGTTTTGAATCATATGGTGTTTGATTTCTGCATGAAAATGGACTTCTGTAACTTCTGTGGTTAAAAACATAAACAACAACAACAAAAAACTATTTATATAACATTATTTGACTTTGATTGTTGTATATTTGTTTGTTTTCAAAGTTGAATTATATTGAGTAACTTACAGTAGGCATACTGATAATGAAAGAGGTGAATATATTATATTTTACCCAAAATATACTGATTTGCTTAATTACAAATAAAAAAAAAAAAATATGCAGCATTTTTGCTGTAACCCCACATTAAGTATGTGTATATCCTTATATACCTTAAATTTAAAATATATTTGCCATAATTGATAATGAAATTGTAATACCAAGTATATACAGTATTACAACTACATGTTAATTTATGGAAAATTTACATTTTTCATTAAATTTTCATAGTGAACAGGCTACATATTTTAAAATTATTTTTCTATTTTCTTGTCTTCAACTGATAGATGCAATGCTAGGGTTCTTAAAAAATCATATTTATTTTTCAGAAATTCTATTTTCTTTTTTATTATGAAAAATGTAGGGCCTACACTGTCCATTCATATTCTCTATTCCTAATACCACCTGTAGACGGCGCCTTTTTCACATTCTCGGGTTGTTTTGCAGCTGAAGAATGGACTACAATTAATTAATTTATTTTTGTGTGCAATTTGATGCAAACCTAGTATGACATAATGTTATACATGTATACACGGAAAAAATAAAAATAAAAATAAAAAATTTGGAGGATTTACGACGTTGATGACCGTTGAAATGCACGTCATCACGTCTTGCATACAACCATAAAGGGACTTTGGTACAACATAGAGGCTAGTGGCAGTGGCAGTGGTGAAGACGTCAAGTCGAAGCAGCTCGACAAGGTTGGCGCTTTTATCAGGTGAGTAATAAACATCTCATTAAATAAAACATAATTGGGTAACTTTGAAAACTTAGAAGATTGTGTTTTGATTAAATATTTGATGTTGCAATGAGTATTTTGTTCTTTTTGGTGAATTGAAATTTCCCGCCATTTGTTACTGTGAAGGATTCTGAGGTAACGTAATTTTAACAGTTAGATCGCAGGTAACTATTGTTTTTTTTAAAATGTCTATTTTGAAATGTCACGAGTACTGTTAGTTTTACAATTTTTGTTCGTACTAACAAAAATGCCCTAACGTTTGAATCTCTTTCCCGATGCGATTCGACAAAACGCAACATATAACCAGTTAACGTTATAATTCAAAATTGTGTCCACTATATGCGAAATTAACATGACGTACATCATTATGTCTTTATCAGTGCAGTTGGATCATTGAATCGTCGTATACTGTACCCAGATAACACACATACGTCGGGCCGATGTTGTCTCGATGGACAAAGTTCCATCGCCGGGACGTAGCTCACGGAGCGTTTGCTCATCGGGAAAATGTCGCCGAGACGTCGGCCTCTGATCGCGAATGCTCTCCGGCCGATGTATGGACGATGCAAAGCTGTAAATACTGGCCGCTGTGCAGGGGCTTTCTAGGACCTTTATTTATTTAGGCTGAACCTTTCGTGCTACACCCAGATAGCACATAATTAACCTAGAATCGATGTTTCTCACGGCATCAAAGACCAACGTCAGACACGCCATTCAAAACTAACGGAAAATCGACGCGGATGGTTTGCTTACCTTATGCTGAAACAATGTTGACATCAGTTGAGTGAAACACGATGTTGATTTCAGTTGGGCTAAAGTTTTACAGTTTACACATTTTCGTTTTTAAAAATCTCAAATACTTAATACTAATTGATAATTGTGCATGTTTATGTAATAATCACACATCACATTCAGTTAACATTGTTTTAATATTTACAAAATACAGTTACAGATAGCCTACATGTTTAGAGCATACATCCTCCTATACAAACCGTCAATATAATAGAAGGCATTTACATTTAAATACACACAGAGGTATACAAGTAAATTACAGGCTTAACAGTCTCAAATTAAAAATTAAAAGCAATATTTACTCATGAACAAAACTGGTCATGTTCTGTTGTACCAAACACGTTATTTTATTGGAGCACAAAAGGAGATGTAAGGCAGAACATCAAGAGACTGATAGCCTCAGTCACAATTCACTATCACAGTTTATTTTCTAATGGTGACTGAGACTGTGACTCTCTCCTTTTGTGTTCCACAAAAATAAGACATATGGGTGAGTTGATGATTTATATAAAAAAAAAATCTTACACTTGAAAACGGAGGACAGAAGAATATATCAGAAGAATTGGTTTTCCTTTGTAATTAAAATGTAAGTTCCTCGCTCTTGTATTATCAGGAATGTAAACTCCTTGGGTGAAAACGGTGACAAAGATGTAAACCACAATTTCAATAGCATAGACAAAACTATTTTTAATTACTTTTTTAAAAAAAATACATATTATGGGCCAAAAAGAGGTTTAACCCACACTGAAAAGTCATGAAATGCCTATGAGAAGGATGCAACACTAGAGAAACTGGAAAATTAAAGTATGACCATTGGACGAGAAATGCTGATTGGGTCAGCAGGGTCCAGCCAATCCCTCATTAACAATTAAATATCACTGTTTATATATTGATTATACACAAAATTAATAGTAGTTAATAAGATAGAAATGGTTTGTCATTGATAAAATGAGACTGGAAATTTAATCAGAATATTGTCTCAAATTATGCATGTCCTGTATAATATATTGTAGCAAAACTGAGCTCCGGTGACAGTGGAATTTGTAGAGAATATTTCAGTAAAGTCACTGAGAAAATGTATTAGGATTTTCAAACTTGTAGTTTTCTTTTCTTTTCTCTCTCACAACCACAACATTAAATTTGTACTAATCTTATTCTACAAATTCAAATTATGAAACTAAATGACCTGTAATGAAAAAATCCTACCATCCATAAAAATGACTCCTATCCCTCTCTAACATAGTCTTAAATATTAATTGTAAAATAGTAGCATTTATAATAAATATTTGGCTACTTTTCATTTCTTGCCAAAACCATAATTCTACAGTGCAAGGTAATTTCAGGGTGGTGCTGTGTTGATTACTGATTGATTAATAACGACAAGAACATGTTTATCACTGCATAGAGCACGTGTTTGAGTGGGATGTCACATACTGATATGTCATATGTGAGATCTCGCATATCAGTTCACAAATAAAATCTGTCCATGACTTCACACTTTTGATACAGGTGTGCTGCAACTGTAGAATAAGGTGCGGTCACACTACGCTTTTCATTCCATTGACTCCATCATATGCACACAAATGCGGGAGACCAGAACGCAAGCTCATGCAAAAAGTGTGGTTGGAACTCTGACCTGCAAATTCACATCACACGTCTATATGTAAAGAGTATAAAATTGCTATATGAAGGTGTGACCTAATGGCTAATTTCAGTGTCCAAAGAATTTTCGCATGCTCAAAGTAGTGTGTCTGCAGCTTAAATGTGAGCATATGATATCTAATTTCTGATTTGTAGAATAGGACTTGTGCACCACCAGAAAAGAATTTGAAAAGGTTTAACTGTTGTGTGTTTGTAAGAGAGAAGAGAGAGAAAAGTTTGCAACTTCTAAAAAACATTGTGTGATTATTCTTTACAACTACAAATCCCACTGTCACAGGTGCTCAGTTTTACTATAGTATACCCTCTCAAACATGGTAGTAATCAGCCATCCATGCAAAAGCAGAAGTCGGTGTGGTGTACTGTTGATACATCTGTCCAGGCCAAGATCTGATGTCTTCATGCCTTCAGCTGGGGATCCCAGAGACCCTGCAATAAAAATAGTAGAGTTCAAAATCCATTGTACATGCCCATTACAAAGTATCGCATCTGGTAACATAAATCACCATTCCAGGTTCAATTTAACTTTAGCTCAATAGACAATATTTGTAGCATAATATTGCCCAAAAGAAACAGTTTTGACTTGCACTCTGAATAGTCCTTTAATATGGCATTTTGTGAGAGGCCTTGTCACATTTCTTCTATAAGTAATTTTTATTCAAAATTAATGATTAATGTAAAATATAAAGAATTCATGCATTTACAAACCTCATTTGGATAAATATGTTTTACACAGGAAAGCCTGTCAGTGATGGGCTGTAATGAAAAAGAAAAGACACATAACATATATACCTATCAAAATAGACTAATACAGATTGAAGTTGTGATCAGTCTCTTGATCTGGGTAGTGGCAGCTATTGGGGAAACTCACCATCTTCATGGCATCAAGGCCACGTCCTGAAGAATCTCAGCGCCAAACGCTGGGGATCACATCTCATCTGGTAACAAGAGCACAGCCATAATTGTAAGAACCCTAATGACATCTTTCCCCTGATATTGTATGGTGATTTAATTCAAACATTTTAGAGGCTGAGTATGAGCAGTGTGTAAGCTGACCAGATTTATGTGAAAAATAACTTAAATGCCTAAAGTTGTCGACCCCCTGAACCAGTCAGCATTTAAAGTATTTAAGTATTTGGTAACACTTTACAATAAGGTCCATTAGTTAACATTAGATACTAATACATTATTAAAATCTTGTTAACATTAGTTAATGCACTGTGAACTAACATGAACAAACAATGAACAACTATATTTTCATTGACTAACATTAACAAGATTAGTAAATACAGCAACAAATGTATTGCTCATAGCTAGTTCAAGTTAGTTAATACATTAACTAATGTTAACAAATGAAACGTCTTTAAAGTGTTACCAAAATATTTAGTAAAATGTATTAAGAATGTATCAGTAAAAAATACACACAAATAACTCAAAGACCTAGAGAAAATATTAATGACCATAACATCCTGTTATCATAATAGTTTATCATAACTACAACCACTATAACATTATTTGTCTCCTCATCTCATTTTGCTGATTATTTTATGCTAAAGGCTTTTCAGACACTCTCACTGAAACAACCAGGGATTAAAGAGTTAGTTCACCCAAAAATGAAAATTCTGTCATTTATTACTCACCCTCATGCCGTTGCACACCCGTAGACCTTCGTTAATCTTCAGAAGACAAATTAGGATATTTTGCTGAAATCCGATGGCTCAGTGAGGCCTGCATAGCCAGCAATGACATTTCTTCTCTCAAGATCCATTAATGTACTAAAAACATATTTAAATTGGTTCATGTGAGTACAGTGGTTCAATATTAATATTATAAAGTGACAAGAATATTTTTGGTGTGCCAAAAAATGCGTATGAAGTTATTTAATGAGCTTTCTCAGTTCACCTGAGTGTCCTAAAGATACGTTACTCCTGTCAGCAGCTCTTCCCCTCCGGTGTTGTTGATTTGTTCAACCTGAAATCACAGAACATTTTTCTTCATGTGATTGGTATTAAATTATTAAACATTAAATGTAATCGAGGTAATTTGTTTACCATGAAAGATAATTTCATTTCGTTTCATTTGATTTTTCGCGCTTCCTGTAAAGGATGTCAGTACAGCAGTTTAAATAAATTAGCTCACTCCCAATTAACGTTACCCATTGACGGATTAAAAAAACCTTAACAAAACTACCAAAGCCTCTTCTGAACATAAAGATGTGATTAAAAACGCAAACTTTCATAAGAGCTCAGTATATTAGCCAAACAGTTCTGAAAACGGTTATGCTAACGGACTTTTTCGAAGAAAATAAACTATTTCAATAAAGTAAATATTCGACAGAAGCGTGTCAATTACAGGTAAGAACATATCCAGAACAGTTTTTATACTATTTATGTGATTTTAGGGACTAAACTCACCCGAAAGCAGAGAGCAACAGCGAGAGACGGAGATTTTGCAGCTTGTCCGTTAGTGCGGTGCACCGTTACCATGGAACTTCTCCAGTGTTTGAACATTCAAAGTGCGCGCCCATTAAAACAGGTAAAAGTCACGCAGTATTTAAACATCTACCATTACCGGTTTATGACCTGATCCGTTTATTTTGCAGAGGACGAGATATGTTCAAATAATTTGGCTACTTACAAAAACTTTTCTGAACTAAACAAGCTGGGCTGACCTAGCATTCTGCTGCTCATCTTCCCTTCGCCTCCGAGAAATTGAGATTACAAACTGCCTGTAGTAAACCGAGTGCCTTAGTAACTTTTAAGTGTCACAGAAATATAAAAAAGATTTTTCTAATTTACTTAAAGTGAAAACTTACCTGAAAACCACAGATGTTGCCGGAGTCGCCATTTCTCTCGTCGGTTGCAGAGATGAATGGTCACGCGCAAACAGAAAAGCGCGGCATATCGGCCTGCAGTCGTGATCCGACCCAAAGCCGACGAGCTGGAAATAGAGCTCGGACTGAAGATACGCGCCTATGCCTGGACGATCCTTATTAGATGTTACAGATATGAGGCCGACGTTCCGCTCTGCGGCCGACGTCGGCCACATGTATGTGTGCTATCTGGGTAACTTACACAACGAGTTCGCCAGTAACACATTGCGTTCAGAACGATGACTTGCACACGAATGACTCATTTGAACCGCTTCATTTAAGCTATTGAACTTTTCAGTCACTATAGGGAATATAAGAGATCACTGAATCATTTAAAATGAACCACAGAGAATGCAAGATGTGAATGAGTTTTGATCATTAGTAAGACTGGTTAATTCAGTTGGCCATTGTGGGCTGAAAAGTTAGTTGAAGATGATAAAAGCTTTATTTGATTAAAAAAAAAAATCCTGTTTGGTTGAATAAGTAATGTTTTATATAACTTATAACTTAATAATTGTCATTTTCATCTCATTTTATTAGATATAATAATAAGTTGAAGTCACTTTGGTTAAGCCACTTAAAGGTAGGCTACGGTGTACAAGTCAAGATCAGGATGACACCACCTCCGCCTCATAATGTCTGCTGTTATTCCCCATAAAATGCAACAAGCTAAACAGAACAGACAGTTATCGCCAAAATTAAAACACAGATCCAATGTGATCAACCTATAGCCTATGTGCTGTTTGGTGTAACAATGGACCGAGTTCCTCATCTTTCCCCTCAACAAACACATAAATACGATTACGATTCTCATGTATTAGATTCGATTTCACAATGCGGCTGCCACAGATCTTATATTATTTTATGTGACTAATTACATATTGATATTTGATAATAATACATGTACCAAAGTATTGCATGAGTCCCGCTCTTGACTTAGGGCAGAGCTACATAGGCAGTGCGTTCGGATTTTTTTTTAATGTAAATTATTTTTTTGTAAACACCAAAAAACAACAGCAATATAGCGATGAATGCCATCAGAAAACCAGCAGTAGACTATAATCGATTATGGTCTATTACTGCTGAAGTGCCCATGTCTGCATTGCGATGCATCGTAAAAAAATATTTATTTTAGCACCTCTATATGCTAAATTTAATTTATCGTTTAAGTGTCTATAGATGGATAATACAACTAACGTATTAAAATACTAACAAGGAAGTATCTGGTTTTGACTGAGGTTGAAGCAAAAAGTTCAGTATAGATTTTTTATTATTTGTTTGTCTGTTAATTAATGATGGTATTCCTTACTGCTGAAATGCGTTATAATTTGTTTTAATGTTTAAAAATATAACAAAGGCCCATGCATTGTCATTATTCCGCAACATCTTTGTAAATATATGTAAATGTTTTAGAGATCCATATGGACTCCTCTTATTTTGCAGCTACTTGTGACGCTAAATAATGGCATACCACAGAAACTGGAGGAAACGTCATGCTGAAGTGCTGTCTCTTGCAGATGAGGATTCAAACAGTGATACAGATGGGTTACTGAGGGCTCGGTTCAGTGAGGATGAAACTGACTCTTTGCCACCTTCAGCCGATGGCAACATTTCAGATTATGACTCTGATGCGTTAGTGCTGTCTTCTGACACTGACCCTGAGGTTGCTGACTATTTGTGTGATGATTCTGCAGAGGAAACTGCTCCTGATCTGGGAGAGGAAATTGCAGCATGGGCAGTTACCAACAAATGCAAGCGATCTGGACTAAATGAACTACTAGATATTCTAAGGCGCCAAGGACATCGCCTTCCCAAGGATGCCAGAACCCTGCTGAAAACCCCTAAACGAGTGGAAGTAGTTGATCTGTGTGGTGGACAATATGCCTACTTTGGTATTGCATCAGGAGTACTGAAGGTTTTATCCCAGAATCCTGTTTTCCATGAAGACCGAATAGATCTGTGCTTTAACATTGATGGCATTCCATTATTTAAATCATCAAGTCTGCAAATGTGGCCAATCCTGTGCAGTTTCCATGATTTTGCACCCTTCATTGTGGCACTCTATTGTGGAAAAGCAAAACCGAGCCCAGTTAAAGATTACCTCTCTGATTTTCTACAGGAGTTGCAGCAACTTATGCAAGATGGCATAGTCCATGGAGAGAAAGCACTGCAAGTGACTGTAAAATCCTTTGTTTGTGATGCACCAGCTCGATCATTCCTGAAATGCATAAAGAATCACAATAGCTACTTCGCATGTGAGCGCTGCACAGTTAAAGGCAGCTATGTGGGACGCGTTGTTCTTGGTGCTACATCGCCTGGTGTTGTTGCAAGGTCTGAAGCAGATTTCAGTAGACTTGCCTACAAAGACCATCAAATTGAGAAATCCCCACTGACACTAGCTGGAATTCCATGTGTTCGGCCATTTGCATTGGACTACATGCACTTGGTGTGTTTGGGTGTAGTTAGGAGAATGCTTCACTACATGCAGAGAGGACCCCACACATGCAGACTGTCATTTCAGCAAAGGAGTGACATTTCAGATAAAACTAAAGGCATTGAATGGAGAACTACCTAGTGAGTTTGCACGGCAACCTAGGACTTTACTGGAATTGGACAGATGGAAGGCTACGGAACTTAGACAGTTTCTCCTTTATACTGGACCAGTGGTTCTAAGAAAAGTGGTTTCACATGCTGTATACAAACACTTTCTTTCCTTGATGGTTGCGGTGTCTGTCCTTTTGAATTCGAATGATGCAGACCGTAAGGAACACTTAGACTATGCCCGAGAGCTACTCATGTACTATGTGAAGAAGTGTGAGGCTATATATGGAAACACCTTTGCTGTATACAATGTTCATTCACTAATTCACTTACCAGATGATGTGGAACACTTCACTGTTCACTGAATGGGATTTGCTTTCCATTTGAGAACTACCTGCAGACTCTAAAGAAAATGGTCAGACAATCTCGCAATCCTATAGCCCAAGTTGCCAAGCGTCTAGCAGAACTAGAAAATTCTACAAAATCTAGGCCTTTTACCAAAGAGAGCTTTACTCACATATCCACAAGGCAAAAGATTGTTGTTTCATCCTTCAGAACAAGGACTATGTCTTTGTGAAGGAAATGCATGAAGACGGCACCTTGGTTTGCGATGTGCTACACCAATGCAAAACAGAGAGTTTCTTCACTGATCCTTGTGATTCTAAACTGCTCAACATTGTCCGTGTTAGAGATATCAGTAGAACTACACGTCGACTGATCAGCAAACAGCAGTTGATTCGTAAAGTTGTCTGTCTGCCAGTCAACCCTGGTGAAGCTGACACAGGATTAATTTTGTTCCCCATGTTGCATGAAATAGAACGTAACTGAATTGTAAGTATATCACTGGTATCAACTAATGTTTTTAACTGCTCTTCCATTATCTTTGTGAGGTTGTGGAGGTTGTATATGATGCTTGTTCTGAGAGTGGAGGGGAAAATGCTGCCCTTATATAGATTGCATGCAGCATCTTCAGAGAATGGTTAAGCTGACCAGTTGTTACAACTGCAATAATATAGCTTTCCTGTAGCTTAGTGGTAAGAGCATTGCATTAACAATGAAAGGTTGTGGGTTCGATCTCAGGTGATTGCACATACCTATGTATAAATGTATAGGATAATGCAATGTAATATACTACTGTCTGATTTACTACTGATTTGTTTTGATTTTGTATAGGTACATGATGTGGGTCAGGGCGGTTTGGAAAGAGCCAAATGGAGAGGAGGAGGGAGTCATCCCAGAGGTTTGGGTGAAGGACAACATGATACACTGGCCACCAGGGGCTAATGTAACTAAAGCAGCTAAAGAGATGCGAACGCCAACAAGTAGCTGGAAAATGTTTCCACTGCTGAAAATCAAATTCAAGTCAAGTGAGTTTACATCCATTTTTAAAAGCGAAATTGTTTTTTCTACTAATCAAATCAATGAAGGTATTAAAAGCTTGTTTGTTTTCTATTTACATCAGAAAATCAGGAAATGTGTGAAGCCTTTGACCAAACAAGTACTGCAGAGCTCAGTGAGGAAGAATGTGGTCCTGTCAAGAGGGTATCAAAGAAAAAAATATACCCAGGGTTTATTTTAGGTACAGAATACTTGCTCATTTTGACAGGGCCCTAGTTTCTGGTGCTGGAGCATAATATATGTTGTGATACTATGTATGGTAATTATACTGTTGTTTCTCCTCTTACACAGATGAGGATGAGCATGAAAGCAGGACGAAGCAGATCGGTGGGTTTTTGGAACAAAAATATTCATATTTCAAAAGTTACAAACACAAATCAGCAGCTTCCGGTGACAGCGAGTCTACATTGACCTCCATTGTAGAAAAGGAAACTACAATGCAAGTCAATGTAGACTCACTGGAAGCTGGTGCACTTCTTCCAGCCAATTAGAATAGAGTATTCAAAGAGACCATGGTATAAGTAAGGAATAATTGATGACGAGCCGTTCAATTATACTCATATAATGCACACTCGAGGTAATGCTGCCACGACGCACATCGAGTGTGCATTTTAAGTATAATTGAACGGACAGGAGTCAATTATTCCTCTTATACCATGGTTGCCACACCACAAAACATTGTTCAAGTGTTTAATTTCAGATTATAATAAATGTTGCTCTGCGGTAGGAAAATCTGACAGGGTAGGACAATTTGAACACCGGTACAGCCTCCGCGAGGGTAAGATTTTGCTTTGCCGATGCAGCTCATCTTTCTCTTGGTCTATCTCTGTGGCAACCGGCAGAAAACAGCAGCACATATTCAACAAAACAGCGTTTCCTGAATTCTGCCACTGTTACTGACTGCCTGGGAATATGAACAACATAATGTTCACACTAAAGCCTACATCGCATGATAAACATTAATAAGGCATATTTTCCATTATTATTAATTATTGTCTGGTATCTGTTTGTTTTAATCGGTATATTTGCAAGACATCTGCGATATACGATAACATTGTCACATCGCCCAGCCCTAATACCTATACTGTAGAGATATATATATCCAGATCCAGATCCAAAACAGTGTACATACTTGCTGCCAATCCTTCATCTTATTGTTACATTTTGGTTGTCTTTCATCCCTCAGGTCTGTCCTTTCCAAAACCACCAAGGATTCGAGAAATGTCTAGCCAGGCTTTAGGATCAGAAGAAAATGATTCTAAATCCAGGTCCAGGAGTCCATTCCATGACTCTCTGCTCCAAAGTTCTCGCTCTCTACGCCAGTGGTCCCACACTCCCAGCCACAGCCAACAGTCCCAATCTCACTGTCAGCGGTCCACTTCAGCCACAGCACTCCACGCCACACTGGGGCACACTTCACGCCACCGGTCCCCGCAGCACCCACACCAGCGGTCCACGCGCCACCGGTCCCAATCTCCGACTTCCCACGCCACCGCACGCGTCCCAATCTCGTCACAGCACCCCACGCCAGCAGTCCCACAATTCACGCCACAGCTCTTCACGCCCACGGGACAGCTCTCCACACCAGCGCTCCAGCTCTTCTTATGAGTGCTCCCAAAGACCAGCTAGGGGGAACCAGCACAGAGAGGGTGGAGAGCTATTCCCATTAGATAATGGAAGTAAGTATACCACCTCATATTCTTACTGAAAGTGGTATTTTTTTGCAAATGGGACAAATATTTTTCATTCCAATTTGACTTTCAGAATTCCAAAGGCGGGTCCTTTATCTTCTTTCTGATATTCGAGCAAAACTGTCAGAGGTGGGCCAAAACCGTGAGCCCCCAGAGTCTCCGTTCCACCTTGAGAAAATGAACAGCAGGCGTGAGCTAAAAAATTTGGAAGGGCAACTGGCCGTTGAAGAAAAAGAGGAATGTGATGGTCAGTATAACTATGCCAGGCCAATACTAATACTGTTTTTTTCTGTGTTTCTGATGGTGAAAAAAAATAAAAATTTCAAAATCTTTTCAGGTGTCTCGGTTAGTCAGGATTGGGGTGCAGACATTGAGGACTGTGTAAAAAATATGATGAAAAGGTAAGTGATACCATGCTTTGGTGCATTTCTCAGATGACTCATGAGTTCATTCACTCAGACACGCAGAGAGCCAGATGGCATGTTTAAATAACAGGATTCGGTGTCCACAAGCCCGGATCTTATATGGACTCAATGCAGCCAGAAAACAAGTTTCAATCGCAAAATAGACTAAAACTAAGTAAAATAGCAGTGTCAAAACGTTGCACGGTACGGTACGGCTTGCTTCGGCCCGCTTTAAATTAGGGCTGTAATCTCCCAGTCGATTAGTCGATTATTTGGTCGATACGTTCTGGCTCGACCAAAATTCTGATTGGTCAATTTTTTGCTGCATACATTTCATCAGTTTTGTCGTGTTCATTTCAAAAGTTCCGCATCGTTTTATCAGTTTTGCCGCGTTCGTTTTTGGGTTAGCCCAACCCACTGGAGAAGAGAGACCGATTGAAGAAAGTAGGCTACTAGAAGGTTTGCTGATTAATGCTGAATATTATTTATTTAATTGTGAGAGTGTTTCATTCACAGTCAGATTTTTATTCTATTCACCAGTAGCAGTTTCCATGTTTCATTAACAGTTCTTGGTGTATTCACCATGGTAACTGTCGTTTCCATATTAACCCAAAATGCCATGTGCTAATGTGTTTTATATTGTTAAATGCCTGTGGTGGTTCATACCACAGGGTTCGTACGGGTGCTTGAAATCCTTGAAAGTGCTTGAATTTTGATGTTTGTTTTCAAGGTTTGAAAAGTGCCTGAATTTGGATAAAATGCTTGAATTTGTAACTGTATTTCTTTCACAAGAAATATCTTTCTGACGAAATAGTTCTTTATTAAATGGAGAAAAAAAATGTAGCCCTTCAGAATCAGATACAGATTGATTTGCGTTACGCTTAGGCGGAGTTTTTTTGATTTCCGTGGGTTGTTGGATGAACCGTTTTTATTGGCCATGCTGAGCTCCGCTTTGGTACGGGTAGCGATGCGC
>JAOTNS010000450.1:0-86035 GCA_028476615.1 Culter alburnus | reverse complement strand
AACAACTACACCATCACCAACACAACAGGATCATCAACAGTCACAACAACTGAGAGCACAACAGTTAGTACAGCTGAGACAACTACACCAACCACAACAACAGAATCAACACACCACACAACAACTGAGAGCACAACTGTTAGTACAATTGAGACAAATACACCAGCCACAACAACTGAGAGCACAACTGTTAGTACAACTGAGACAACTACACCAACACAACAACAGAACAACATCAGCCACAACAACTGAGAGCACAACTGTTAGTACAACTGAAACAACTAGTCCAACAATGAGAGCACAACAGTAGTACAATGAAACAACTACACCAACCAAACAACTGAGGAGCACAACTTAGTACAACTGAGACAACTACACAACAATGAGAGCAAAACAGGTAGTATAGCTGAGACAAAACACCAACCACAACAACAGAATCAACATCAGCCACAACAACTGAGAGCACAACTGTTAGTACAACTGAAACAACTACACCAACCACAACAACAGAATCAACATCAGCCACAACAACTGAGAGCACAACTGTTAGTACAATTGAGACAAATACACCAACCACAACAACTGAGAGCACAACTTTTAGTACAACTGAAACAACTACACCAGCCACAACAACTGAGAGCACAACAGTTAGTACAGCTGAGACAACTACACAACCACAACAACAGAATCAACATCAGCCACAACAACTGAGAGCACAACTGTTAGTACAACTGAAACAACTACAGAATCACATCAGCCACAACAACGAGAACAACTGTTAGTACAACTGAAACAACTACACCAGCCACAACAACTGAGAGCACAACAGTTAGTACAATTGAAACAACTACACCAGCCACAACAACTGAGAGCACAACTGTTAGTACAACTGAGACAACTACACCAGCCACAACTGAGAGCACAACAGTTAGTACAGCGACAAATACACCACCACAACAACAGAATCAACATCAGCCACAACAACTGAGAGCACAACTGTTAGTACAACTGAAACAACTACACCAACCACAACAACAGAATCAACATCAGCCACAACAACTGAGAGCACAACTGTTAGTACAACTGAAACAACTACACCAGTCACAACAACTGAGAGCACAACAGTTAGTACAACTGAAACAACTACACCAACCACAACAATTGAGAGCACAACTGTTAGTACAACTGGGACAACTACACCAGCCACAACAACTGAGAGCACAACAGTTAGTACAACTGAAACAACTACACCAGCCACAACAACAGAATCAACATCAGCCACAACAACTGAGAGCACAACTGTTAGTACAATTGAGACAACTACACCAGCCACAACAACTGAGAGCACAGTTAGTACAATTGAAACAACTATACCAACCACAACAACTGAGAGCACAACTGTTAGTACAACTGAAACAACTACACCAACCACAACAACTGAGAGCACAACTGTTAGTGAGACAAATACTGAGAGCACAAACAACTATGAGAGCACAACTGTAGTACAATTGAAACAACTATACCAACACAACACTGAGACACAATGTTAGTACAACTGAGCACAACAGTTAGTACAGCTGAGACAACTACACCAGCCACAACAACTGAGAGCACAACAGTTAGTACAGCTGAGACAACTACACCAACCACAACAACAGAATCAACATCAGCCACAACAACTGAGAGCACAACTGTTAGTACAACTGAAACAACTATACTATCACCAACAACAACAGAATCATCAACAGCCACAACCATGAGCACACAACTGTTAGCACAACTGAAACAAGAACACCAACCACAACAACTGAGAGCACAACTGTTAGTACAGCTGAAACATCTACACCAGCCACAAGTGAGAGCACAACTGAAACAACTACACCATCACCAACAACAACAGAATCATCAACAGCCACAACAATTGAGAGCACAACTGTTAGTACAACTGAAACAAAACACCAACCACAACAACAGAATCAACATCAGCCACAACAACTGAGAGCACAACTGTTAGTACAACTGAAACAACTACACCAGCCACAACAACTGAGAGCACAACAGTTAGTACAATTGAAACAACTACACCAACCACAACAACTGAGAGCACAACTGTTAGTACAACTGAGACAACTACACCAGCCACAACAACTGAGAGCACAACAGTTAGTACAGCTGAGACAAACTACACAGTAAACAATGGAGCACAACAGTTAGTACAATTGAAACAACCACACCAGTCACAACTGAGAGCACAACTGTTAGTACAACTGAAACAACTACACCAGTCACAACTGAGAGCAAAACTGTTAGTACAACTGAGACAACTACACCAACCACAACAACTGAGAGCACAACTGTTAGTACAACTGAAACAACTACACCAGTCACAACAACTGAGAGCACAAATGTTAGCACAACTGAAACAAGAACACTAAGCACAACAACTGAGAGCACAACTGTTAGTAGAACTGAAACATCTACACCAGCCACAAGTGAGAGCACAACTGAAACAACTACACAATCACCAACAACAACAGAATCATCAACAGCCACAACAATTGAGAGCACAACTGTTAGTATACTGAAACAACAACACCAGCCACAACAACAGAATCAACATCAGCCGCAACAACTGAGAGCCCAACTGTTAGAACATATGAAACAACCACACCAACACTCTCACCAGTCACCACAACTTCATCATCTTCTTTCATAACAACTGCAAATCATAATGTGCGAGCAAAGCTGGAGTTCCGCTCTGTAGACACATTCATAAATGAACTCAATAATACAAACTCCCAAGCTTTCAAGAACAGGGCTCAGCTTGTTATAGACATTGTGAGTTAAAACCTGCTTACCATATTCTCTCAATTTTTCTTGATTAAAAACATAATGTAATGTATTACATTGTATGATATTGTAACTGTCTGTATTTTTTTATAGCTTAAAGCCATCTATATCAAGTATCCTTCCTTCATAGATATCCTTGTCCTAGGATTCAGGTAAACATATCATTTTGAAATATTACTTGTTTTATGTAGAAACTGTTGTTGAAACTGTGACAGAGAATGCAGGAACGTACAATAAACAAAATATTTAATGATCAGATATGCACATTAGGAGGACATCCAATATGACAGTGTTTCTTGACTTCACCAAGACAAATTCCTGTGTGTGTGTGTGTGTGTGTGTGTGTGTGTCTAAACATTCTTTGCACTAAAGCTCATTCTCATTGTGAAAATTTTTATCCAGGCCAGGATCAGTCATTACCACAACAGAACTAGCTTTCAACTCTTCACAGTCTGTGCCATCAGACCATGATATCGCAACTTCATTATTGAGTAATACAACAGCTGTCAAGGTCCTGAACATGAGTTCTAATTCTGTCATGGTTAATGAGAAAGGTAGGTCTGAAAATATCTGAAATCAAACTGTATTAAGAATCTTTTTATTTCTGTAAGACTGTAAATTTTATAATACAATTGATAACATATTCTTTTTTTATGTTCATTCAAATATGCTTCTTTTGTCATGCTGAAATTAAGTTCCATCTAAACTGATATGCATATTCTAATTCCAGAATTTACAATAGTGACAACCTCTACTGCTCCAACAACAGAAACAGCTGTAGTCACAACATCTCTTGTTGTAACATCCACCAGCAGTTTAGCAGTTACCACTACAGTGCAACCAACAGCTTCTTCATTGACCTCGACCACTCTCTCCTCAACAGCCTTTGACAGAACAAATATTAGTACAGCTGAAATGTCTACAAGACCAACAACAGCATTCTCAGCTCTCATGACAAGTATCACAAGTGCAGCAATGAACACAGGACCAAAAACAACAACTTCTGTTTTTACTTCATTGACTCCCTCTTCAACTACATTTAAGACTACGACTGGAAGTACAACTAGAACATCAACAAATTCATTTGCCTCAACCACTAATACAACCAGTGCCTCTACCACTAATACAACCACTGCCTTAACCACTAATACAACAACAACAACAAGACCCTCAACATCTTTCACAACTAAAGTGACTACAATTTCAACTACAAAATTTGAACCTGTGTATCTAACAGACCTGGTGTTCCGCTCTTTTGACACATATATTGTTGAACTCAACGATTCAAATTCTCAGGCCTTCAAGACAAGGGCTCAGCTTGTCATAGAACATGTGAGTTAAAATTCACTCACTAGATTCACAGGAGGCAGACAGATAATATTTTAACTGTACTTAGACCAAATCCAAGAGTTTGTTAGGATATATATATATTTTTTTAATTGATTAGTTTACCATAAATAAATGACACACTTTGTTTTTTTATGAACAATAATATGCCTCTGAAAATCAATAGTTAATTTCATAAACAAAAAAGTTAATTCTCATCATGGTTGACTGCTTGTTATTGTATGTTGCAGCTTGACCGAATCTACAGAGCAGATATCCTTCCTTCATCAGAGTGATTGTCATAAGTTTCAGGTAAATATAAAATATTGCAATGCTGGTTAATGTATGTGCTCTATGTATGTGTGATGGTGTTCTTGAAAAAAATAAATAAATAAATAAAATGCCAAATACAGTACTTATTATATAATGGTAATATGCTCATATTATGGAATCCTGTATGATATACTTCTATACTGTATATTCCAGCCCAGGGTCAATCATCACAAAAACACAACTAGTTTTCAACTCCACGGAAACTGTTCCATTAGTTGAAGAGATTTCAAACACCCTCTTGACAGAAGTAGGAACAGGAGGTGTCGATCCACTGAACATAATTCCTTCGTCAGTTTCAGTCAATGGTTCAGGTAAATTTGATTACATCTCTTGCAAATGTGAAATGTCTCAGGACCTGTGCCTTGCACTTTTGCTCCATAGATCTTGTAGAATTGGTGCTCTAGTCTATACAGATATAATACACAAAACAGTGGAGTGGAATGAAATGAAACAAAGAAGGCCCTAATACCTTATATTCTGTTTATCTAATTTGTTCATCTTTTTCTTACAGTTATTGCTACGACTGTAGCTGCTTTAACTACAGTGTCAAGTGGATTAAAGATTGAATTCAGTCTGTTCCAAACAACATGGCTCATTATTATGGCAAAAATATTAAGGCTTTTCCTATAGATCCTTTAACAATGAATCAACCAAGGATGCAATTTCAGCTAAGCATGCTCTAATGAATTATACTCGCAAATTACATTATTTACATATGTGTATTATGCATTATTTACTGTTGTAGCAAAATCTTAAAATATGACAATGGCTATATAAATAGAAGCCTAAAATTGCATTGATTTTCAAGAGCACAATTTGTAAAGAGAAAAAATATTATTTATTTATTAGAGGTTGTTGAGATTTATCATATTTTGATTTTTTTTCCCTCACAGTATTTTTATATGTAATGCTTTTGTTCAGCTGTCTGCAGGTTAAAGACTCATTATAGCTCCATTTTGTCTAGTATATGCCAACATTGCAATATCTTATATCTTTTAATAATCAAATAAACATATTTATTGAGTTCATATAATCCAAAATTGTTTGATATAAAATCACAAATTATGTTAAATGAGAAAGAAATGAAAATGAAGAGATCATAAATATATGAAGGATTTAAACGCATACTTTTGTATGTATTTGTTTACATCTAAAGAAATACATTTGTATATATCCACAATGACTGTAAAACATAAGCTTATTTAAAAAATGTATAGTAAAGTATGTATATTTATTTAAAATGTACAAGGTTTTATGTTAATTTAAATAAAGACTTGGTGTAACTTTAACCTGTGTACAATTTCTTCCATTGCACTTCCATTTCTATATACAGTAAATGCCTGTGTCCAACATAGCCACCTGTAGCCATTCTGGTGTGCAAGGGATGTTTGCCAGAAAGTATTAAAGGGTTAGTTCACCCAAAAATGAAATTTCTGTCATTTATTCCTTACCCTCATGCCGTTCCACACCCGTAAGACTCCGTAAGACTTAATTTATGCTCCGATGCTTCATGAAGCAGTGTTTTGAAATCGGCCATCACTAAATAAGTCGTTATTTGGTTTTATTGGTGCTCCAAAAATATTCTCGTCACTTTATAATATTAATACTGAACCACTGTACTCACATGAACCAATTTAAAGGTGCCCTCGAATGAAAAATTGAATTTATCTTGGCATAGTTGAATAACAAGAGTTCAGTACATGGAAAAGACATACATTGAGTTTCAAACCCCATTGCTTCCTCTTTCTTATGTAAATCTCATTTGTTTAAAAGACTTCCGGAAAACACGCGGATCTCAACATAACACCGACTGTTACATAACTGTCGGGGTGTACGCCCCCAATATTTGCATATATGCCAGCCCATGTTCAAGCATTAGACAAGGAAAGGCAGTATTAACGTCTGGATCTGTGCACAGACAAGGTAAGCAAGCAAGAACAACAGCGAAAATGGCAGATGGAGCAATAATAACTGACATGATCCATGATAACATGATATTTTTAGTGATATTTGTAAACTGTCTTTCTAAATGTTTCGTTAGCATGTTGCTAATGTACTGTTAAATGTGGTTAAAGTTACCATCGTTCATTACTGTATTCACGGAGACAAGAGAGCCGTCGCTATTTTCATTTTTAAACACTTGCAGTCTGTATAATTCATAAATACAACTTCATTCTTTATAAATCTCTCCAACAGTCTGTAATGTTAGCTTTAGCCACAGAGCATAGCCTCAAACTCATAGAGAATCAAATATGAACATCAAAATAAATACTTTACTCACATGATTCGATGTATGCACACAGCATGCATGACGAACATCTTGTAAAGATCCATTTGAGGGTTATATTAGCTGTGTTAACTTTGTAAATGCGCTGTAATATAGTCGAGAACTTGTGAGGCAGGGGGCACGCGATTTAAAGGGGCGGCGACTGAAAAAATCAGTGTATAGTTAATGATGCCCCAAAATAGGCAGTTAAAAAAATTAATTAAAAAAAATCTATGGGGTATTTTGAGCTGAAACTTCACAGACACATTCAGGAGACACCTTAGACTTATATTACATCTTGTGAAAAAGCATTCTTGGGCACCTTTAAATATATTTTTAGTACCTTTATGGATCTTGAGAGAGGAAGTGTCCATTGCTCCCTATGGAGGCCTCACGGAGCCATCAGATTTCATCTAAAATATCTTAATTTGTGTTCTGAAGATGAATGAAGGTCTTACGGGTGTGGAACGGCATGAGGGTGAGTAATAAATGACAGAATTTTCATTTTTGGGTGAACTAACCCTTTAATGACCAACAGTACATTTTTTAACTTTGAGCAGTCCACGGCCACAATGGAAGAATTTTCCTATATTTTCACTTTCTTATTTTGATGACTATATTTGATTATAATAAAAAAAAAAATATATATATATATATATATATATATATATATAATATATATATGAAATAAAATTATACTTTAATATGAAATTATGAAATATTATAAATTATGAAATAAAATTATACTTTATGATTTATTTATTTGTAAACCTTTTTATTAAAGAAAATCAGAATTATTGAGATATCACTGGCCGCGTCCAAAATCTCAAAAATGCTGCCTTCGGAGGACGTATTCCAAGGTAGGAAGGCATTGAATCCAATGTTAGCTTCACTTCCTGTCTCCTGAGATACCTTCATCTGATCAAATTTTTGAATGCAAATTCCTTTCTGTGACAGTTGAGCTAAGCTATGCGTTTTGGCCATTCATTCACACGACAACGGCCTTTTGGTGGCTTGAAAACGCAAACTTTTGAAAACGTGTTTTTTAAAGTGCAAGTTTTTGAAAACGGTCTCCATGTAAACAACAAAAACGGGAATCTGTGAAAACGATGACGTCATGTGCATGTGTATCGCATGTTCAGTCTCTGGTGTTTCATCGCCATCTAATGGCCTGGCAGCAGAATGCAGCGTTTTTAGTCATTTTCACAGATTCATATGAATGAGGATCATTTTGACAATGTTATCATCTGTACGCAGAACACTCAAAGGATAAACTTCTCCGTTGTCGTGTATGGGGCCGTTCACATATCGCATCTTTTGCGTGCTCAAATTCGTTATTTCAAATGTAGATACACGGCAGACCCACTCATAATGGAAGCGATGCAGTCGCGACATGGTTGCAACGCACATGCAGTGCATTTTCCAGGCGCATCGAGATGAAAAATTCTCCACTATATTCAGAATGCTGCTTAACTTAATGCTGCTCAACTTAACCTTTCCTTAACAAAACATCTAAAGCTCAGCCGAACAGCTGATCATTGCTGCACAGGGTGGTTTTTATATCTCATCTCCATAAATATGTCTAGTAGTAAAGCTAATGCAAGGGCTAGAAATCAATTTATCCTTTGCTGAAACTTCCTCGTCGCCGTGGAGAGCACAGTTCATGGTTGCATAGCAACGACAGACGCCACGGGAGCAAAAGCGCTTTGGAAAGAAGAAGAAAGCGGCGCGGCCATGCTTTCCACGCGTTTTAGACGCAATATGTGAACGGCGGCCCCTAAACGTTCCCTCAAAAATAAAGATGCCATCTGAAAGTTGCGGTTGGTAGTCAGTTCGTGTGTAAATATACATTATTGACTAAGGCCAAAGTCCCTTTAAGACAAGTCATTTCACTCAGCAGCCATCTTTGAAACGCCTCTCGGGCATGCAAGTGCAGCTCCTATCTCTTTGAATGGGGAACATCAAATTCTCCAAAGCTGTTTGCCAAGCTTTCGATTAAATTTCATATTTGTAAACACCAATGAAATCTGACAACAAGTGTCTTATAAATTTTGTTTCTAAATGCTCGAATCATGACAAAAAACTGTATTTTTCAGGCTGGACCAAGCTAATGCGCATGCTCAGACCTAAATGCGCGTCTCTTGTGCCTTATTTCAGAGGCGCACGTCTGACTGTTTCTATAGAAACCAGTGCTTCTAACGGCCGCTGCAGTGACGCGATGACTTTACCAGTCGGCGATTGGCCCTTATTTAGAAGGCGGGACTTATTCCGCCATATTGCGCATTGCACTTTCTCCCATTCAAAACAATACGAGTGACATGTCTTGTGTTATTCTATAGTCTTTGCTAAGGCTTTCTACTTTTGATGTCATTTCTAGCAAGAAATTAATATTGACATAATTAAATATTTGCTTAATCATCACCAAAGCTCTCTCTATTTTGTTGTAGATAATTAAAGCATTATGCTGCCTCAGAAGTCTGCCTTCGTGCGCAAATGCTGCTTGCAATGTCATTGCCTAATAAAGGCAGCAAGGCAACAAGTCAGCTGCCTAAGCTTTCGGAATCAGCCACAATATTTAACAAATCCATTTTCATCAAAATAAGAATTAAGAGAAGCAGGTCCACGTGTCATGCCAAATTTATAGCTGCATTCAGTAATTTAGTAACTCAGTAAAATAAATACTGTAGCTTTTTTTTTTGCATACTTCTACTTTGTAAACCAAACTACCCACAGCTAACAGAATCATACAGTGTGTTTCTTTTAATATAAACTCTACTAGGTAGGCTAGGCTATCATACTGTGACTTAACCCCATGCTAGGCAGGACTTGATGTAGTTGAGGTGAAGCAGTCTTGCTTGCTTGTTTGCATTACAGACTCGACTTGAAAAGGATTTGTGACTAATCACTTTGTGATTAGTGATATGCAAATTATTCTCAGCTATGATATACCAGTGCAAAAGTATAGACGCAACAAAAGTTGCAATCTTATAAATTTGTAATCTGAAGATCTGAAGATACTGCAAATTGCCAGAAGGCTTATGCTTCTCAACAGAAAGCATAAGACTAGCACCTACACTTTATTTTTTACTCATCTCTGTTCCATTTAGCAGTGCTATAACTTGTTTTGCTATTGTACAGACGGCAATTGTTTGTAAGCATATATTAACAGTATATAGACCCACGTCTTTATGCATGCATTCTGAGATCTTATGTTCGCTACGTCTCTTTGTTTTTTGTTTTCATTCATTCATTTGAATGGAGAAAGAAGACTCATCTTGCATAACAGTTTTGCAGGTTGTTTTTCTTTATCTATGTACGTCATGCCATTGTGTGTTTTGGAAAAGACTGAAATAAAGACTATGTTTAACATTAAATACGGTTACATTTATCTTTAAGGCTTTAGGAGGTCTTTCTTGTGTTCTAATTACAAAGCATTTCTTTCATGATCAGTCGTATTGTTGAAGGAGCGAGTCTTGGGTCACTGCCTGAGGGATTCTGGCTTCTTCCACCTTCACACCTTCTGTATTATTCTAGGTGCTGACAGAGTTCTTTATAAAATGATTCACACAGATTTTAGCCTACAATGAATGGTAAATAATACACCCACATTTTCAGAGTGTCACCATGAAAGGAATGTCACATGGTCACATTCTTTGCTGTTGAACATTGCACAACCTATGATGTTTACAGCCACAGATAATTATAGGATCCTTTTATCTCTCTGTGAAGACAGGTTTATTATTAATTGGGCTTCAATTAAATTCAATTGAGAATCTTTGAATATTTGTTCTGTAATGTGGTACCTTCGTTTATTTTCTTTGTAAACCTGCCTGCAGTACAAAACTTAAAATGATAGTACACACAAAAATTAAAAATATTACTACAGGTGCCTATGCCAATAATACCTTAAAGAGTTTGTCCACCAGTAGTATTTTAAAGTCAAGTCAAGTCTGCCCTCTGCTGGCCAAACAAAGCTCAACTTTAAAAACAAAACAAAAAAAAAAACAAAAACAAGGGTAGGACTTATGAGGTCAGAGAGCAACCGAGACACACAGGTACATCTCAAACAATTTGCTATTCCATGACCTGTCACAAGACTTTATAATTCTCATTATGCTCAATACAGTGTCCTAGATAAAACTAGTATTTCATAAAGTACCCAATGCTTAGTCCTTGTAAAGCCATATTAAAGTATGTGTTCTGAGTTTGTCAGACCACAGAAAAATGTGTTATTAACCACCCAGCCAAATTTGATTGATTAAAAAAAAAAATCGCCAAGTAAATGAAATAAGTTATCAAAATTGTGAAAAAATCCAAGTGGTACTTACTGCAGAGTCTATGATGGCCAGCTCCTCCTCTCTGGACATTAGGGGTGAAACGGTTCTCGGTAAAAAATCGAACCGTACCATTCTGCACACTCGGTTCGGCACGCACTTGCACCGTGGTTCATCTCATATCTGAGGACGCATACGCATCTACAATATGGTTTGTAGAAAATAAATAAAACAGATAAACAGAGTTAGGCAAATGTTTGTTTCTGCCGATGGATACGCATTCTGGCTTCCCCTAAACTTTGTTCAGTGCGAGTGCCGTATGCTTTATATGACCAGTCATTTACGCCTTCACCAGGCGTAACTAAACTAAACTCATAAGCCTTGCCAGTTTAAACATTTGAGTGCTAGGCGCGAAAGATAATTTACGCGCGCACTGTGAGAAGATTTGTGCACTCATCCGAAGCACGTACGCGGAAGTGCTTGCACAGCGCGCAAATATTGAGGTCTCTTTCAAGTCTTGTGTTTGAACGGACAAATTTACACAAAATTATGTCAACATGCCCGTCTTGGCGAGTATCCTAGCAAGCATAATCGGTTATGTCTTAAGTCAGTGGTTCCCAAACTGGGGTACGTGTACCCCTGGGGGTACGTGACGTGACAAAAGGGGGTACGCGAACAAAATGAGTAGTTCATTTAATTCTACCTTAAAGCTGCTGTCCGCGATTTTTGGCCCTCTAGCAGTTAATAAACAGAACTGCACGCGTCTTGCGGAGGAACATTCTAGCCGGAGCTACTTTTCTCCGTGTATGTCTATGGCGAGTCACGCAGTTACTGTGATACTCTGCGGCGAGTCCTATACCAGTCTGGTCTGAAATAGTCTGAATATAAACACTTATTATAAGTGTACCATAATGATTCAGGATAAGACAAAAACACGGTTTGGAAAATGGATTCATGTTGTATATTCTCATTATATAATTTTTGTCAATTTTTAACACAAAAAAGTTGCGGACTGCAGTTTTAAAATAATATTAAAATCGAGCATGTATTTCTAACTGCCAAAATGTCGTACATCTAGTACATTTAATCAGATTACCTCATTCATTTGCAGTCAAAAATAACTGTATCCACACAAGCAGCATGGCATGCATATGATAGACTGCGTAGACTGCACGTTGCCTTAAATAGCGCTAAATTACTGTTGTTCTCGACAATGCACCTTTGTAAAAGTGGGGAATTTAGCACTTACTCGCATGAAGAACAAATACAGACACAGATAATGGATTAATTTCGATTTAAGATTCTGGGGCCGTATTCACAAAACATCTTAAGGCTAAAAGTAGCTCCTAACTTGCCAATTTAGGAGAAACTCTTAAAAATAATGGGCGTGTCAGTCCTAATTTTAGGACTCCTAAATTTTTGCTCTAAGAGTATTTCACAAAGCATTTTAGCGCTAAAACGAGCTCCTAAATCTGTGAAACGTTAGGAGTAGTCAAGAGGACTCCTAAGTCACTACCCCGCTAAAAATGTTACGTTCCCAGAACATTCTCAGAACGTCCCCACTGGTGTTGAGTAACGTTCCCATTATGTTCACAGACGGTCACGATGTGGAGTTCTTTTAAGGTTTGGGGGACATTATTTGGTGGACCTTCAGGGAACATTCAAGACATTCTCTGAACGATTAGGGAACCATACTTTATTTGGAAATGTTCTCAGAACGTCCCCGCTGCCCTTGTCAAAAACTTGACTAATAAAAGTGGCTGTTCAAACAAAAACTATTTTCACTTAAAGCTCTTTACAGGTATTTCCTGGATTAATATTATGAAAGCTTTTCTTTAAATTGCAAATCTCTTGCATTAAGTCATTAGCTGACAAAAACACACACGTGAACTAATGTAACTGCTGTATCACTGCATCAGTAACTACACAGTTACTGTCTTTAAATAAATCAACATGCAGCAGAACATCAGTGTTTCTGGATCATCACTGACTGAAGCACAGGAGCTACCCTTCAGCACAATGGTGACACACAAAACTCAGATAACACAAACAACATTAAACAATAACAGGGGCTGTATTCACAAAATATTTTATCTTACCACTAAGAGTTCTCCTAAATAGCAGTAAAAGTTCTTAGCTAAGAGTTTTCTCTTAAAACCTATTCACAAAGCTGCTGAGACAAACTTTTACTAAGGAATAGACTGAAGTCTTAAGCTAAGAGTAAGGGCGGGGTTGACCTTGTTGCTATGGACTATACACACAGTGATTGGCTGATGGGGAGGAGTCAGTGATTTAATCACAGAAATATTGTAGAATGAGGTATCATGTTTCCATATTAAAATAAAGGTTTAAAAATACAAATGTTGCCATATTCAAATAAATGTTTTTTTAATAAAAATGTTCCCACAGTCAAAATAAAATGTTGACATATTGTTGCCATAAAGGTTTTAAAATGTAGGCTAAGTGTCACTAATTAAACTATACAGTTAATTGTCCACCTCTTGGATGTCTTCATCTCAAGAGAATGCAGAATTCAACCGACAAATTATGTTTTATAAACAAAGTTTGGGAGAAACACATTCAAACGGTCTTTCTAATCAGCACGAGAAGAGGAATAAATACACAGAGGGGATATATATATATATATATATATATATATATTATTTTTTTTTTTTTTTTTTTTTTTTTTTTTACTCTATTAAATTATTTGTAAGTGTGAACCCATGAAAACCACTGCCACAGGTAATCAGACAATATTTATTTATTTGTTAAAGATTAATTTTTGGCGTCTCATCATAGATTCAAATCTATAAATCAAATTTTTTTATTGCATTGCATTTTATTGCATTTATGAAGAAAAGGTTCAGCACCTAAGGCTCTGTCGCTATTGCCTCAATGGTGTACAGTGTCTTTGGGTAGATTAGGACTGTTTGTGATTTGGTCTTAGTGACTTAGGAGTCCTCTTGACTACTCCTAACGTTTCACAGATTTAGGAGCTAGTTTTAGCGCTAAAATGCTTTGTGAAATACTCTTAGAGCAAAAATTTAGGAGTCCTAAAATTAGGACTGACACGCCCATTATTTTTAAGAGTTTCTCCTAAATCGGCAATTTAGGAGCTACTTTTAGCCTTAAGATGTTTTGTGAATACGGCCCCAGATCTCTTTAGATATCTGCATCTTCACTTATTACAAACCACTCTGACTTTGTTTCTTTCATACAAATCTTCTTAATGAGGTGTTGATGTTTTATCAAAATTTATAGATATCACCGTTACGGAGGTAAGCGCTTGCTTTAGTTGGGCTCCTGACCCTTGACAATTTGACTTTATTTTTTCTCCAATTGTTGTAACTGTGTTTTTCTAAAGCATTTGTTACTAAATTGGGTTTGGATGCTTAGTTGTTGTTGATTTGATCATCATATTCACTGATCTTCGAATATTGTGTTTTCTTTTATATGACAACGCATAAGATCCTGTCCTTCTTTGAAAGTTTTTTTCCTTATGCAGAAATTATTCAGACAGCATCATGTAGATTCACACAGACATCAAGATTCTGCGTATGATCCTCAACAATGGTGACAAAATTTTCAGATAAACAGATTAACTCTTCACAAAACAAGCTACTAAAGTCACAAAAAAGATTTTTTTAGTGTCACCATTGTTGAGGATCATACGCTGATTCATGATGTCTGTGTGAGTCTAAAAGACACTGCTCAAAACTCTGTATAAAATATTTAAAAAAAAAAAAAAAACTAATAAAAAAAAGGAGGGAAAAATGTTGATGCAAAACTGACATTTAACACACTCATAGTTTAGACTCTGGAGAAGACCAGTGAATCATCAGCACTAAACAACCAAATTCATCTGATCAAACTTTCTCCTGTATCTTTTGCTATAACAAACGTGTTTTGAAAAGTTAAAACAGCCAAAGAAAATCTAATAATTAAATAGCAAAAATCAAGAGCCCATCTAAAGCAAACGCTCTCCTCTATAACGGTGACTTCAAACTTTATTATTTTCTATAAAACACACACACAGAAGGCGAAGTTCTTGTGCAACTTTGTCTAAAAGTGACGAAAATTCTGAAATTTTACAGAACATTTGGGACATAAAACTTTTGGTAATGAAAGTGCTGCAGTTCAAGGTTCATTACATGATTTTAGGGGGACGTTCCAATTTGGTTTATTTTATGGTCACATAAGAACGTTACAATGAGGATATTTAGGACATTAAACTGAACGTTGCTACATGGTCTTCTGTTGGTCATCTAATAACGTTCCCGATATGAGTTTAGGGGAACGTTCTATTTTGGTTATTTTATGGTCGCGCAAGAACGTTACAAAGAGGACATTTGGGAATTTATCAGAACGTCCTATAGTGATAGTCCCCTAAACATTCCCAGAACGTCCTGAATGTTCCCTGAAGATCCACCAAATAACATTCCCCAAACCTTAAAAGAACTCCACATCGTGACCGTCTCTAAACATTCTGGGAACGTTACTGGACAACGTTCTTAATACCAGTGGACGTTCTGAGAATGTTCTAGGAACGTAAAATTTTTAGCAGGACAACCTGTCACCTAGTACGTTCCCAGAACGTTCAGAGATGGTCACGATGTGGAGTTCTTTTAAGGTTTAAGTATATATATATATATATATATATATATATATATATATATATAAAAACTGTATAAACTAGTTTAATTAGTGACACTTAGCCTATATTTTAAAACCTTTATGGCAACAATATGGCAACATTTTATTTTGAATAGGGCAACATTTGTATTTTTAAACCTTTATTTTAATATGGAAACATGATACCTCATTCTACAATATTTCTGTGATTAAATCACTGACTCCTCCCCCATCAACCAATCACTGTGTGTATAGTCCATAGCAACAAGGTCAACACCGCCCTTACTCTTAGCTTAAGACTTCAGTCTATTCCTTAGTAAAAGTTGGTCTCAGCAGGTTTGTGAATAGGTTTTAAGAGAAAACTCTTAGCTAAGAACTTTTACTGCTATTTAGGAGAACTCTTAGTGGTAAGATAAAATGTTTTGTGAATATGGCCCCAGGGCCCTATAATACACCCGGCGCAATGCGACGCAAGGCGCAGCGCAAGTGTGTTTGCTAGTTTGCGTCCGGCGCCGTTCGCGTTTTCCCGTTCAGCGCCACGTCCTTAAATTAGTAAATGCATTTGCGCCAGTTAGTGCGCCCATGGGCGTGCTGGTCTAAAAAAGAGGTGTTCAGGCGCATTGCCGGCGCA
Organism: Culter alburnus; assembly: GCA_028476615.1. Lineage (NCBI taxonomy): Eukaryota > Metazoa > Chordata > Actinopteri > Cypriniformes > Xenocyprididae > Culter > Culter alburnus. The sequence goes on along the minus strand of JAOTNS010000450.1, from coordinate 69,723 downwards.
TTGGTATTTTAAGGAGCTGAAAATAGACTGCGCCATAGACCAACTCAAACCTGGTCTAAAGTCTAAAGTCAATGGCGCAATATTTTTTTGTTAGAGCGCGTTCGTAGAAACTGCGCCTCTGGGCGCGTCCACAGTGCGCGTTGACTTTGCTTATTACACACAGGGATGCACATCACACAAACATGCCAAATATTAAAAACAAAAGGATTACAGTGTAAAAGAATATTATTGTGTAGGCTACATAAATATAAAAATGTAATGATGAATAGTCATTGCGTGTATTAGAATTAGGCTACCTATTTTCAATTCAGCCTATTACTACTTATAATGATGAACGAAATTGGCTAATTAATTGAACAATCGTGCCAATACACACACATATATATTAACTGACTCATCGCGCAGAGCTATTTGAAAGCCTGCATTTGCAAGCCCGCTTTAACTTCGCGCATGAGCAGATCGGTTTCTTCGCTTGAAAAGCGTTCAGCTTTTCCGCCAACAAATTCCGCCATGTAAATAGCAATCCGCCATGGCGCGAGCGCATCTCGCTCTTAAAGGGAATGGAAGATGACACTCTGATTGGTTTATTGAACGTTAAGCCCATTACTCATTAAGAGAATAGGGACAACCCGTTTCAAAAATGCGCCCCGGCGCACGGACCGTTTTTCCGTCGTTAAAATAGCAAAAGTGGATTTGGACACGCCCTGAGTGCACCTGCGCCGTGCGCTTTACACTTTGCGTTTAGATCGTTAAAATAGGGCCCCTAGTCAAAAATATCACACAGGCTAGTTTTTTTCCTTCTGACAGACGTGGCCCATGAAACATGTAGCTCAGCGGCCCATTGGTTGTTTTCTTGATTGACACTGGACTGGCCCAATCATATCTTTGAACAGCACCAGATTTCTGCCTGCACGCAGTTTCAGTGTGATCATAGAGAAGAAACGCAAAGGAGGTGCAGAGAGAGAAAAAAACAGGCTCTTCAGGCTGACGCTGCCAAATGTGTCAAACAAAATGTGACACAAATGTGAAAGTGGTGGTGAATGAATGTGAATGAAAGTGGTGGTGGTGGTGTCGGCGGCAGTGGCATTAACAGTGTTAGTGAGGAGGAGACTCAAGAGGAGAGGGACAGAGATGAGGGAGTGAGGGTAAGACCTGCGGTAAGCCTTGATTAAAATGAGCCAAAAACAAGTGGTGGACAAAGTGTTGATGATAACACTACAACAATAAAAGAAGTAGGCAGGCTATACAGGATTGCAGTTTCAGTTATGAAATATATATATATATATATATATATATATTATATAAATATATAATTTCATGACTGAAGAGGCCCTGTGCTTTAATTTGAAGAGGCCTTTCATGAGTTTAGAAAAGCTACAATTCTTATTAAGAAAGTTTGCATGATGTGCAACGTCAAATTGACACAAATGTTTATATATATATATATATATATATATATATATATAAAGAGGAAGGACGGGTGGAATTTGTGATCTTATGTGGTGGTGGGCCGGTCTGGGCCAAAATGCCAGGGCCGATTTTTGGTCCCAGTCCATCCCTGGTCGAAGTGGAAGAGTTTCACCAAGTACAACATGTTCCTGGATCAACATCTTTGTTGATCCTGGAACAACATTCCAATCAACCAATCAGATTTGAGGGACAAGTTTACCATTTATGTCAAGTTTACACTTACAACACCAGAGGGTTAGGTGCTTCCACAACAGTGTCATATCATTTCCCTCTGATTTTAGGGATAAGTTATAGGGTTAGGTTTAGGGATTGGGAAAAGGTTAGGACAAAATTTTCGGATAGGAATGTTGTTCCAGGATCAACAAAATATGTTGATCCAGGAACATGTCTTACTTGGCAAAATCACGGTGACCGTAGCCCAGCACCTGCATGACTCGTCATATACATAAACAGAGAGTAGCTCTGGCTACAGTGTTCTTCCACAAGATGCATGAAGTTTTGTTAATTAACCACTAGAGCGCCAAAAGTTACAAAGTGTACCTGTAAGGAGGGATGCAATATCTATATAGAGGCCAGACTAATTCTGAGGCTTGAATGGTAGACTCTTCTGATTCAGAGCTGTATGTAACAACCCTGGTAACCTTTAAAACAACACCCTAGTAAGCAATCCACTAAAAACCACTGAGAGGGAACTGCATAGCAAAGCCCTGACAACCACTTCCTTGAATCTCTGCAGGTGTTTATCGGGTATGAATCTGCAGTCATCCTGTTTGGTCGGTCGAGCATGTACGTGTGTGCTGAGGGTGGAACGAAACAAGAAAGTTGATCGAAAGATTTTTGAGACGATGCAAATACAAGTATCCTGATAATCAAATTTGATATTCTTCTTATTGTACTAATTTGATTTTCCTGAAGGGTATATACCGGTTTTGCAAGGAAAACCAATTGAGATGAAATGTTTGAATCCAGAAATGGGGAAAAATTTAGAAAGTGGAAATTTAATCAGATATTCTTTATTGTGGGGATTTCAATAAAGTTCTGCAGTGCTACTGTAATAAATATTCATGAATTACTGCAAGATTGAGAAAGATAATATCTCAGTATATTGGACACTGGCTGCTATAGATGAAAGAAAATTACATTTTGCTGGTTTAGATCAATTCATCCGCTGTCATCCAAAATCCATTGACTATTTGAAATTATCTCTCTATACAATTACATGATAAAAGTTACCCAATGTGGAATTTATTCCTACAATTTCTCTGTATCTAGACTGGATCAACATCCATTCAGACTATCAAGTCAATGGTGGCACCATGTCATTTCAAATGCACGTCTAATTGTTATTATTATTATTATTACTACTATTATTTACATTCTCAGTTGCATAGATTTGTTTATGAAGACATTATATAACATCATTTTTGATTACCAAGCACGCAAGCATCATTTTTTCAGGAAGTTATGGGTGTTCACCTGTACATGCACCACACCCAAGGATTCATGCTTTAGACTTGATTGTAATGAGAAGAATGACACCTCTTGACTTGATTATAAAAAATGGCACTTAAAATAAAATGACTGTACTTATGCTTTTACTATAGCCCACTTACAGCTACTTACTATAGCATCTCACCACTTCAATTCAACAAATGTCATTTCATGAAATAATTTTTTATTTGTTTTTCAAACTATAAACAGTTTGTTTTCCTATTATCACCAAACAACACATTTCAAGAAGATTCTTCCAAAAGGAAAGTTGTCATCTCTTTGATAAAGTATAAATCTAATCTTGAGAAACTATAAACTCACGGAATTTTTTTTTTTTTTTTAAATAGCCCTATAATGATTTTAATATAATAAAAACCACATAGGCTGTAGTCACAATTGCAAATGAATTAGATAAACATTAGGACTACTTATTAAGAAAAAGGACATATTAAACGATAGTGAGTTCCAATGTCAGAAGGTCCACCGATTTGATTTTCAGGGGTATTTTTACCTTTATGAGAACATTTCTCTCTATATCATAGGCTATAAAAGACATTGTGGATCATTGTCTTTTTATGTCATATATTCCTTAAAAGCAGTTAATTAAAATATCTGTATAAGAAATATACCAGGTTTATAGGCTACTAAAAAAATATGTGTGTCTCAGCACTACGAGTTTTGAACACTGGGCCAGTGAAAAGAAATGATTGAGGAAAAACGTTCTGAGAAACGTCAAGGAAGCCAGTGAACAGAATGTGAGGAATGCTTAGGTGAACCTGGTGTGTTTTGTTTTGGACTGTTTTGATCTCACATGTTAGTAATCTTGATCACTTGACGTAGGATCCTTAAAAAAAACTTGCTGCAAGATCGTCATTGATATAATCGCAATCTGCCTATATATATATATAATTCATGGGAAACTATTTTTGATGTTATTGTTGTTTTTTTTTGAATAGTGTAAACTTTTTGTATAACTTCATTTCCACTAATATTCATGAAGTAATAATGAAATATTCAGAGACTTTTTCTTAAACCAAATTGTTTATTAAGTGTTAAGAAATTGCTCTGTCCCACAAATTTTGGCCAGATTTAAAATATTTCATTGAAATGAAATGAAATGAAAACAGTGAGATAACCATGATATGTGAATGACATAAATCTATAAATTAAAAATGAAACAATGGATTTGTAAAATTATTTAACAGTTTCTATAAATAAGTCTGGCTATAATTCATTGTTGCGCAGACTAGCCTCTATACAAAAGATTTAAAAAAAAAAAAACCTGTCACAGTGTCTGCCAAGGGACATTCCAAATAGCTTATCTGTGAATATCAGTGAAGTAAAAAAAGCAAGCTCAGTACGTCATTAAGTGCTATTTAAGAGAAAGCGCCACAGGTGATTCAGGAGAAGATAAAAAACTGGAGTACCCACTTAAAGACACTTTGGCAACAGCGAATTACCAATCTAGGTGTCCATCATAAAAATAATCTGCCCAAGGATTGGTAAGGATATTTTATTACACTAAACATATTTGTGTTAATTGTATTCATATTATAAAGTACAGTTTTTATTGCTGGAAATATTGCAAAACAGACATTATAAAAATTAAAGCATTAGGTTATGTTAATGGCATATGGAACAGTTTTTTTTTTTTGTCTGACAGAGATTGAAGTAGTCTGTGTAAGTTAAATGTATTTTGTATGAAAAGTATCTGGTCAGAATATTTAAGCTGTCATGAACTGCAGTTACAGTATGATATTCTGTTCACAAAGTAATCTTAATTTATCTTGATACTGATTACAATGCATTATCGGACATGGGAAATGCACATTATCAGGCCTCCATTTGTTAACTGACCCATTTCCTTTTCAATATTAAGGAGTTATAATAAGAGAATATTGTAGTTTGGATAATGATAATCAGATGGAATTTGTGCTCAATTATGCATGATAAATAGAAGTTAAAAACTATTATTCCACAGAATAATAAAAAAAAAAAACTATTTTATATTTTTTTATCTGACAATTCTGAGATTATATCTAAACTAAGAATTTGAGAAATAACGTCAGAATTGTGAGATAAAAAGTTTCAATTAATTTTTTTATTCCGTGGCTTCCATATTTAGAGGAGAGCGGGGCACAACCTAATATGGGGTTAGATGTAATACACATGTTTTAATACTTCCACACATGCTAGCATGATGAAACTTAGTGTATTTACTAGTTGCCATATCGACAACATTGCGTCAAAGAAAAAAATGCATCAAAATTTAGAAATCTTTGGAAGATATAACTGAACATTTATTTAATAGCAAAAGTAAATTTCTTTTTTAAGTTAATTTTTCATCTATATTTTTTGTTTATTTAAAATTAGACAAATTTAATATTATTATAATCTCCAATCTGTTGTTTAGCAGTTTAGATAGTTCTTTAATGCTTCACTATTAGCAGAAGGCACAAACCAGGTTTAAATTCCAGTGTTGCAGATAGGGTTCTATGGAAGTAATTTAATGCCAAATGTTTTTGAAATAAAAAGTTTGTTGAATTGCACTAATTGAAAAAAAAATATGCATTACATTAGCTGTGCTTGCATTTTGATACATTGTATTTTTAAGGTTTGCATTTTTATGGGCTGAAATTCAACATGGTTGTATATTTAAGCTGTGAATATTTCAATTAAAAATATTTCACACACATTTTCATTATTAAAAATTCAATAATTTATTTTCACCTTTCAGATTTCACTTCCAAAATATTCATTCTGTTTAAAAATACAACCTATAAAATTCAACTAGCAATTTTCAGTCCATTTTATTTCGCTTTACAAATTCGCTTCCACAAATTCAGTGGTTCAAATTCGGCAGAAAATTCAACATTTCATATCCGGGAACTGCAGGGTGCCGATGCATGATCTCATCTGCATTAGTCTTCTTCACCAGCAGGTGCCGCTAGCAGCTGTTTAAGACCAGAGCAACGGCTAGTAAGTCATCATTCATTCATAAAAACGGATTTACAGAAATACAGCAAGCGTAAGTGAATGTGTGATGATTATCAGGGCCAGTATAAATGCAGAACAGCTGATAAAGACACAAAAGCTGCGTTTATGTTTAATTCAGTGTTTTTATGGTTACCTGTGTAGTCTACATGTAACTAGCTTTCTCTCCAGTGAGATTATAACGTTATTCTCCGAAGCTGATGTACAGATCAAATGTTAAATCTGAGGTAGACATATATTCCTCTCTGTTGTTTAGTTTGTGTTGTAATGTGTTGTAATATTAGGGTTAGGGTTTTTATTTCAAAAACATTTGGCATTAATTTACTTCCATAAGGTTCATTGTAACACTGTGTTACAATGTGCCTCGCTATTAGAACTATGCTATTCTATACAGTTACTGGTATAATTGGCATAATTAAATTTTATGAATATCTGTTGAGAAACTATGGAAAAAAGGTGAATAAAGAGGAAGAACCTGAACATTCATAAAACATTATTTCAAGAAATTTACAGAATTTGTACTGGCTCGTCTATTTATCCCCTGTTCTGTGACAGTAGGGAAAGGAGTGTTTTGTTCAGCTCTGTGTTTTTCTGAATGTCTGAATATTTCTAATTGTTTCTTCATCTGTTTGCCTGTATTGTTTTGGCCTAGGTTGTATAGCTGTGTTTGCAGTGTTCACTGTCAAACTACAAAATTTAAATGTGAATTTCTAAAAAAAAAAAAAAAAAAAAAAAAATGCAATTTTATATGAAAAAAATAATTGTCTTTTATTGACAAAATATTTTAGTTTGTCATGTATATTTTTTGATTAGATCAGATGACATTTTAAGCTGTCATATGGTTACAACATGCCCCATTCCATGTTACAATGTGCACCACCTATGGGACATGTTGTCATTTCACTTCCCTTCTTTCAGGGAAATAAAGAAAAAGTATGCACTGTATTAATGAAACAAAGCCACATATTTGACATGTGTGAATTAATGTGGAACAAAAGAAATTCTCTGAACTCTAAGTAGATTTACACAAACTGAGAAAGTCAAAAGCATTAGGTTTGTGCCCTGCTCTCCCTATATCACATTGTTTTGAATAGGATAATCTTGTACCATAGTAATATAAAAATACACAGAGAAAGAAAAAAATATGATGAAAATTTGTTATCAACAACATAAAATGCATTAAACATTACATTATGTATAGTTTTCCAAAGTGGGAATTGTGAAGAAACTGCAGGGGGTTAAAAGTTGATGAAAATGTAATTATTTATTAAACCAAAAATTGAAATGCAAATATTAAAGTAAAAATATAAAATAAAACAAAAAAAGATTAAATATTATTTTTCATGCTGTGTGGTCTCTGACTTCAATTCCACAAAACTGGAAGACTTTCCGGAAATATATAAGAAATATGCTGTTTTAAAGAGTAAACTTTAAAGATAATAAGAAAAATTATTGAAAATCCAGTGAATTATGAATATTGACTGCCATTTTGTAATAAGTAATAATGTAATCAATAAAAATGTAACTGCAGTCTGAGTATTTTAAACCATTATATCATCTATATACAAGTATTTATTTTTTGGAATCTGATTACATAATCAGATTACATATAATCAGTTACTACTCAGCACTGTATATATACATGTATGGTTGTGTGTGTTTATATATATATAAACTTAGTGGATATTGCTTATTTGCAGACTTTTATTATCACCACTGGACTCTTCACAGAATGGAGAGAAAAGCTTTGATTATCATTTGTATTTTTATTGGTAGGTGAATCTAATTATACATAGAAAAAAACAATAATATTTCTTCAATTCACTTGTATGTAAAATGACAAACATTAAATATGAAAAAGAACTTTAAAAGTACACTAACTTTTCTTTTTTCTAGCAACAGTTCAAAATGCAACAACTCAGACCACAACAACAGATTCAACATCATCACCATCATCTGTTAATACAGCCGAAACATCTACAACGTTATCAGCAGACACAACTCTTGCTGAAACATCCACCAGTACTGTAGTTACCACAACACCACCACAAACAACAGCTGAATCCTCCACAACACCTACAGCTACAACAGTGCCCTGCTCTGCTGCAGGCAGGTACAAACACAACACCTTCAGTGTCCTCAGCGACCACTACAGTTCCGCTGAAACATCCACCACTACAGCAGGAGAATCACAACACACCCACAAACTAGTGTTACAACAGCTGAATCCTCCACACACCTACAACAACACATGTCCTCAGCGACCACTACAGTCTTGCTCCCACTCCACTAAGCAGGAGAAACCACAACAGCACCACAAACTAGTGTTACAACAGCTGAATCCTCCACAACACCTACAACAACAACAGTGTCCTCAGCGACCACTACAGTTCCTGCTGAAACATCCACCACTACAGCAGGAGAAACCACAACAGCACCACAAACTAGTGTTACAACAGCTGAATCCTCCACAACACCTACAACAACAACAGTGTCCTCAGCGACCACTACAGTCTCTGCTGAAACATCCACACTACAGCAGGAGAAACCACACAACCACACAAACTAGTGTTACAACAGCTGAATCCTCCACAACACCTACAACAACAACAGTGTCCTCAGCGACCACTACCCTCTGCTGAAACCCCTACTACAGCAGGAGAAACACAACACACCACAACTAGTGTTAGCTGAATCCTCCACAACACCTAACAACAACAGTGTCCTCAGCGACCACTACAGTTCCTGCTGAAACATCCACTACTAGCAGGAAAACCACAACAGCACCACAAACTACAACAGCTGAATCCTCCACAACACCTACAACAACAACAGTGTCCTCAGCGACCACTACAGTTCCTGCTGAAACATCCACCACTACAGCAGGAGAAACCACAACAGCACCACAAACTAGTGTTACAACAGCTGAATCCTCCACAACACCTACAACAACAACAGTGTCCTCAGCGACCACTACAGTTCTGCTGAAACATCCACCACTACAGCAGGAGAAACCACAACAGCACCACAAACTAGTGTTACAACAGCTGAATCCTCCACAACACCACAACAACACAGTGTCCTCAGCGACCACTACAGTTCCTGTTCTGCTGCAAACACCAACTACAGCAGGAGAAACCACAACAGCACCACAAACTAGTGTTACAACAGCTGAATCCTCCACAACACCTACAACAACAACAGTGTCCTCAGCGACCACTACAGTTCCTGCTGAAACATCCACCACTACAGCAGGAGAAACCACAACAGCACCACAAACTAGTGTTACAACAGCTGAATCCTCCACAACACCTACAACAACAACAGTGTCCTCAGCGACCACTACAGTTCCTGCTGAAACATCCACCACTACAGCAGGAGAAACCACAACAGCACCACAACTAGTGTTACAACAGCTGAAAAACACAACAAACAACCTACAACAACAACAGTTCTGCTGGAACATCCACCACTACAGCAGGAGAAAACCACAACAGCACCACAACTAGTGTTACAACAGCTGAATCCTCCACAACACCACAACAAGCAGTGTCCTCAGCGACCACTACAGTTCTGCTGGAACATCCACCACTACAGCAGGAGAAACCACAACAGCACCACAAACTAGCGTTACAACAGCTGAATCCTCCACAACACTAACAACAGCAGTGTCCTCAGCGTCCACTACAGTTCCTGCTGGAACATCCACCACTACAGCAGGAGAAACCACAACAGCACCACAAACTACTATTGCAATAGCTGAATCGTCCACAACACCTACAACAACAGCAGTGTCCTCAGCGACCACTACAGTTCCTGCTGGAACATCCACCACTACAGCAGGAGAAACCACAACAGCACCACAAACTATACAACAGCTGAATCCTCCACAACACCAATAACAACAGCAGTGTCCTCAGCGTCCACTACAGTTCCTGCTGGAACATCCACCACTACAGCAGGAGAAACCACAACAGCACCACAACTACAATAGCTGAATCGTCACAAACACCTACAACCAACGTGTCCTCAGACCACTACAGTTCCTGCTGGAACTCCACCACTACAGCAGGAGAAAACCACAACGCACCACAAACACTTTACAACAGCTGAATCCTCCACAACACACAACAACAGCAGTGTCCTCAGCGACCACTACAGTTCCTGCTGGAACATCCACCACTACAGCAGGAGAAACCACAACAGCACCACAAACTACTATTGCAATAGCTGAATCGTCCACAACACCTACAACAACACAGTGTCCTCAGCGACCACTACAGTTCCTGCTGGAACATCCACCACTACAGCAGGAGAAACCACAACAACACCACAAACTAGTGTTACAACAGCTGAATCCTCCACAACACCAACAACAACAGCAGTGTCCTCAGCAACCACTACAGTTCCTGCTGGAACATCCACCATACAGCAGGAGAAACCACAACAGCACCACAAACTACAGTTACATCAGCTGAATCGTCCACAACACCTACAACAACAACAGTGTCCTCAGCGACCACTACAGTTCCTGCTGGAACATCCACCACTACAGCAGGAGAAACCACAACAGCACCACAAACTAGTGTTACAACAGCTGAATCCTCCACAACACCTACAACAACAGCAGTGTCCTCAGCGACCACTACAGTTCCTGCTGGAACATCCACCACTACAGCAGGAGAAACCACAACAGCACAACAAACTACTATTACAATAGCTGAATCCTCCACAACACCTACAACAACAGCAGTGTCCTCAGCGACCACTACAGTTCCTGCTGGAACATCCACCACTACAGCAGGAGAAACCACAACAGCACCACAAACTAGCGTTACAACAGCTGAATCCTCCACAACACCTACAACAACATCAGTGTCCTCAGCGACCACTACATTTCCTGCTGGAACATCCACCACTACAGCAGGAGAAACCACAACAGCACCACAACTAGTGTTACAACAGCTGAATCCTCCACAACACCTACAACAACAACAGTGTCCTCAGCGACCACTACAGTTCCTGCTGGAACATCCACCACTACAGCAGGAGAAACCACAACAGCACCACAAACTACAGTTACAATAGCTGAATCGTCCACAACACCTACAACAACAACAGTGTCCTCAGCGACCACTACAGTTCCTGCTGGAACATCCACCACTACAGCAGGAGAAACCACAACAGCACCACAAACTACAGTTACTTCAGCTGAATCGTCCACAACACCTACAACAACAGTGTCCTCAGCGACCACTACAGTTCCTGCGAATCATCCACCACTACAGCAGGAGAAACCAACAGCACAACAAAACTACTATTACAATAGCTGAATCGTCCACAACACCTACAACAGCAGCAGCATCCTCAGCGACCTCTACAGTTCCTGCTGGAACATCCACCACTACAGCAGGAGAAACCACAACAGCACCACAAACTAGTGTTACAACAGCTGAATCCTCCACAACACCTACAACAACAGCAGTGTCCTCAGCGACCTCTACAGTTCCTGCTGGAACATCCACCACTACAGCAGGAGAAACCACAACAGCACCACAACTAGTGTTACAACAGCTGAATCCTCCACAACACTAACAACACAGCAGTGTCCTCAGCGACCACTACAGTTCCTGCTGAAACATCCACCACTACAGCAGGAGAAACCATAACAGCACAACAAACTACTATTACAATAGCTGAATCGTCCACAACACCTACAACAGCAGCAGCGTCCTCAGCGACCACTACAGTTCCTGCTGGAACATCCACCACTACAGCAGGAGAAACCACAACAGCACCACAAACTACAGTTACATCAGCTGAATCGTCCACAACACCTACAACAACAACAGTGTCTCAGTGACCACTACAGTTCCTGCTGAACACACCACCACAGCAGGAGAAACCACAACAGCACCACAAACTACAGTTACTTCAGCTGAATCGTCCACAACACCTACAACAACACAGCAGTGTCCTCAGCGACCACTACAGTTCCTGGAACATCCACCACTACAGCAGGAGAAACCACAACAGCACAACAAACTACTATTACAATAGCTGAATCCTCCACAACACCTACAACAACAGCAGTGTCCTCAGCGACCACTACAGTTCCTGCTGGAACATCCACCACTACAGCAGGAGAAACCACAACAGCACCACAAACTAGTGTTACAACAGCTGAATCCTCCACAACACCACAACAACAGCAGTGTCCTCAGCGACCACTACAGTTCCTGCTGGAACATCCACCACTACAGCAGGAGAACCACAAACAGCACCACAAACTACAGTTACATCAGCTGAATCGTCCACAACACCTACAACAACAACAACAGTGTCCTCAGCGACCACTACAGCTCCTGCTGGAACATCCACCACTACAGCAGGAGAAACCACAACAGCACACAAACTACAACTCACTGAATCGTCCACAACACCTACAACAACACAGTGTCTTCAGCGACCACTACAGTTCCTGCTGGAACATCCACCACTACAGCAGGAGAAACCACAACAACAACAAACTACTATTACAATAGCTGAATCCTCCACAACACCTACAACAACAGCAGTGTCCTCAGCGACCACTACAGTTCCTGCTGGAACATCCACCACTACAGCAGGAGAAACCACAACAGCACAACAAACTACTATTACAATAGCTGAATCCTCCACAACACCTACAACAACAGCAGTGTCCTCAGCGACCACTACAGTTCCTGCTGGAACATCCACCACTACAGCAGGAGAAACCACAACAGCACCACAAACTAGTGTTACAACAGCTGAATCCTCCACAACACCAACAACAACAGCAGTGTCCTCAGCGACCACTACAGTTCCTGCTGGAACATCCACCACTACAGCAGGAGAAACCACAACAGCACCACAAACTACAGTTACAGCTGAATCGTCCACAACACCTACAACAACACAACAGTGTCCTCAGCGACCACTACAGCTCCTGCTGGAACATCCACCACTACAGCAGGAGAAACCACAACAGCACCACAAACTACAGTTACTTCAGCTGAATCCTCCACAACACCTACAACAACAACAGTGTCCTCAGCGACCACTACAGTTCCTGCTGGAACATCCACCACTACAGCAGGAGAAACCACAACAGCACAACAAACTACTATTACAATAGCTGAATCCTCCACAACACCTACAACAACAGCAGTGTCCTCAGCGACCACTACAGTTCCTGCTGGAACATCCACCACTACAGCAGGAGAAACCACAACAGCACAACAAACTACTATTACAATAGCTGAATCCTCCACAACACCTACAACAACAGCAGTGTCCTCAGCGACCACTACAGTTCCTGCTGGAACATCCACCACTACAGCAGGAGAAACCACAACAGCACCACAAACTACAGTTACAACAGCTGAATCCTCCACAACACTAACAACAACAGCAGTGTCCTCAGCGACCACTACTGTTCCTGCTGAAACATCCACCACTACAGCAGGAGAAACAAACAGCACCACAAATTATTGTTACAACAGCTGAATCCTCCACAACACTAACAACAACAGCAGTGTCCTCAGCGACCACTACAGTTCCTGCTGGAACATCCACCACTACAGCAGGAGAAACCACAACAGCACCACAAACTACTATTGCAATAGCTGAATCGTCCACAACACCTACAACAGCAGCAGCGTCCTCTACGCCTTCTACAGCAACAGCTTCTACAGCATCTACAGCATCTGCTGCATCTACACCTTCTACTACAGCTTCTACAGCGTCTACAGCATCTTCTGCATCTACATCACCTACGCCTTCTACAGCAACAGCTTCTACAGCTTCTACAGCCTCTACTGTGTCTACAGCTTCACAGCATCTACAGTCTTCAGCGTCTACAGCATCTTCAGCGTACTACTACAGCACTACAGCTACAGCATCTACGCTACAGCACTCTATCTTCTACAGCATCTACTGCATCTACAGCTTCTGCACCTACGCCTCTACAACGCTTCTACAGCATCTACTGCATCTACAGCTTCTACAGCACCTACGCCTTCTACAGCAGCTTCTACAGCATCTACTGCATCTACAGCTTCTACAGCATCTACAACATCTACAGCTTCGACAGCGTCTACAGCTTCTACGGCATCTACAACTTCTACAACTACTGCAAAAATACCTGAGGTGCTAACTGATCTGGATTTCGCTCTTTGGACACATTTATAGATGCACTCAGCAATCAAACCTCAAGGAATTCAAGAATAGGTCTAAGCTGTTACAGATCAGGTGAGTTCAAATCTGTTTACTGAATTTACTGGAACACACAAATGCTTTTCATGATTTTTAAACTCATACTTAATATAAACACAACAATTATGTAACCAACACTCATATATTACCATACTGTATTGCACTTGATGTCTGTAATTGTTTATCTTTTGCAGCTTGAAGGAATCTACAGACCCAAGTATGTTAACTTCCTCAGAGTGACTGTCATAGGATTCAGGTAAATACAGCATATTGCAATGCTGCTTATTTTATGTACAGTATACTGTCTGTCTGTGTGTGTGTGTGTGTGTGTGTGTGTGTGTGTGTGTGCGTGTGCGTGCGTGCGTGCGTGCGTGTGTGTGTGTGCACTTACAAATCATGATGGTTTTTGAAAAAAGTAAATTGCAGAATGTTTTCTGTGATGGGTAGGTTTAGGGTTTGGGGATAGTATATCAGTTTGTACAGTATAAAAATCATTATGTCTATGGAATGCCTCCATAAAACATGAAAACCCAACATGTGTGTGTTTCTGTGAAAGAGAGAGCAAATCCAATAAACAAAATTTTCAAACTAACAATAATTTCAACATTTATATATTCCAGAGCTGGGTCAATCATCACAACAACTAAAATAGTCTTCAGATTCGACCAACCAGTTCCATCCCTTCAAGAGATTTCAAACACCCTCTTGACAGCAGTGAATACAGGAGGTGTCAGTTCACTGAACATAATTCCTGGTTCAGTTTCAGTCAATGGTTCAGGTAAGCTCGATTACATAGATTTATAGTCTTCAATAACATAACTATCATGGAAACTTTTTTTTATATAATGGTTCTTGTTTTTTCTTATTTTCACTGGAATGAAGCAAAAATCTTTTTTATTGTGAGATCCAACTAATTTGCATCTCTTTTATTACAGCTTCAACAACAACTATCGCTCCTACAATAACTACAGCTTCAAGTGGATTAAAGATTGAATCCAGTCTGCTTCAAGCAACATGCCTTATTATTATGTCAAAAATATTAAGGCTCTTCCTATAGGTCCAACTAGACATGCTGTAACAAATCAAACAAAGAGCAAATGTATTTTTTTATTACATGATATATAGTATTTGCCATTGTAGCACACTCTCCAATAATGGTATAGGGCAATATAAAGATAAGCTTGATAATGCATTTTTGCACCATTAAACAGCAGGCTGTTTTCTAGGAGGGAGAAGTGGATCTTTTTCCTCATGTATTTCCTGTATGCTTTCATGTGTACATATTATAAAAATTGTTTAGCTGTTTTAAGGATAAATACTGGTTATACAATTGATAAATATTGTAGTTATAATGCCATTTTATTCTAATCAAATACAACTATTTATTAAGGTTGTATGGTCCGAAATATATTTTGCTTTCTAACTAGACTAAGTTTCCTAAAATTTTATGTCAGCGTTTCTGTACTGTAATTATGCTTTAATAAAGCAATACATTCAATACATATTGATACTATTTGTATAACAATTTTTTACTACAAATACCATTAACTATAGTGTAGCAAAACCATGGTTAATTTATGGTTAACTACAATAACCATGTTGTTTTGTTTTATTTGTAGTAAAACCATAGTTAAATTTCATAAGGGAAGTAAAAAAAATCTTTCAAGCTATTAGACAGTGTACAGAGGTTACCACCAGGGAAACAGCTTTATTTCAGCTGTTCCAGCGCCTCCTACTGTCAGAGAGTCGATTACATTTTCATTCAGCCCATTGCTGTTTTTCAGCAGACCATTGTGAAAAGTGCCATGTTCTTTTCTGTATAGAACCTAACCAGTGTAATATTTAATTAAAGCTGTAAGAATACAATATCAGGTAGCTTACCTTCGGCCCCTCTCTCTCTCTCTCTCTCTCTCTCTCTCTCTCTCTCTCTCTGCTGCTTTTTTATTTGTTTTTAATACTCGAATACCAATAACATAAAGAACATTGCCAATGGATTACATAAATAGCCTACATAAAATGAATACCATCAATAGATAGATTCTACATAATTAACATGCACGCACACACACTTTACATCAATTTAGGAATTGTTAAAGTTAAATATTAAAAAAGGGGTAGAAAGAAAAAGACAACTGAAGTATGGCATTATGATGGGATAACAGCCAATAGAAAATTATCCAAAAAAACAGCCTTGTTTATAGTAGAAACAGAAAATAATAAAGTAATCTATTGTATGAAGTAGGCATGCTATAAACGTGACGTGACTATGGCTGAAATGCAGAACTGGTCAAATATCCGCATCTCTATGATCAGATATTTTCTGAGCTGCTTTCATTTTTGTTGTGTGCACATATTTATAGAAAGTAGTGTGGGCGGGGTTGGGATGTTGTATATTGCTCTAAAAATTATTTCCTACTTTGTTTTACCCTAAACAAAGAAGAAAAATTTCATTCGATGCCTTTTTGTCCGAGTCTGTTTCATCTGAAGTAGGGATGCTCACATTGACGTTTAACGTTAACCGAAAGTAAGAATTTTAACCGATTAATACTATCAGTTAAACGTTTTTTTTTTTTTGTTTTGTTTGTTTTTTGCTGTTTGCTGCATGGTTAAAGAAAAATATGCTATATATACATATATGCTTATTTGTTAACTCGCGGGGCGTTTCACACGTGCCAGACATATTTCGCTAAGCAACAAGCAAAAATGAAGCGAGCGAAAAGAAGTACTGACCATTTCGATAGAAAGGGTCAGGCGCGCCGTTGGCACGGGGACAGGAAAGAAATCGACCCCCCGCACTTTTGATAAGGGCTGCTTCAATCAGTCACAATAATCATCTTTTAGCTTAGGATTTTTCTTTCAAATGAGACCATTTTCACGTTCTGTGAGCTTTCGTTCATAAATAATAAACTGTTTTGTCGCAGATGTGAAGAAGAGGAAATGCGCTCTCGAACAGAGAAACACGCGATCTCCAAGCAATCGATCACAGCGTGCTAACGTTTAGGACAGGTCGATGGTATATAAATCGTGGCCGAACGTTAGCGTTTGTCAATCAAGCAAAACGTCCATTCAGAAAACCGAGAAATTTGACACTTTAAGGTAAGAGGCTGATCTCTCAGACCGCGCGAGCTGGCTTGACTGAAGTTTTCGTGAGGATTTGTAGTTTATGGACTGTTTTGAGTTCGGTAATTACATCTAGACAGTTAAAAGCATTGATGGCATCTATAAAAGAGATATCTAAAAGCGAAACGAAAATTATTGCCTCGACCGGCGACACAGTGGGGAGGACGCACGAGAGGAGACCTGCGCGTTAATTGGTATGTGTATACTGTAATACTGCATTTACAAACCTATCAGTGGCATGCACTTTGATCACGAAAGTGAAAGTGCCTTTTGCGGTCGCATCGCGGTGCCCCCGCGTTCCCATTTCTCTCGATGTGAACCGTGAGCTCCAGTCCATTACAATTTAGGGCCATGGTATACTTCATTTCCCGCATTCCGCTCAGTATCGTGCGCGAGCCTTTCAAAGAAACTCCTTTGCCCATGAGCGCGGAAAGACGCGTTCGGTATGCAACGTGCACGTCCGTGGTCATAACAATAACAATCCTTGAGGTAGGCCTGCTATTTTTATTTGACGGAAAAAATGTCTAAAATACCGGTTGTTCAAAGCTTCAATGGATTCACCGTGTTTTTGTTTTGTCATCTTAATTTGTTAAACATTATGTGAAAAATATTTAGTGTAGGCCTATTTATTTTATGCCTTTTATTGAAATTATTTTTTTTCTGTTGTCAGAAACGCTGCAGGTGCGTGACAATTTGATAATGTGAATCCAGGTTCTGTTGTTTATCTGTTCTATGCTGCTGTTTGCATGTTAAAATAAACCCGTGGAAGACACAGACACTCGTCAATTGTATTTTTTATTTAATGTCATATATATGTCTATTATATAGGCTATACAATATTAAATCTTATCAGTTACGGTTAATAATCGGAACGAGCGTCGGTTGTCGGTCGAGAAATTTAACCGAAATGAGCATCCCTAATCTGAAGCCTTTTAGTCTGAGGCATGACGCTGGTTTGTCCAATGACTAAAGCCTTTTAGTCTGAGGCATGATGCCTTTTTGCTGTATGACTGAGGTCTAAGGATGTCCTAAAATGTACACCGTATAACTGCTATTCTTCAGGTCATCAATCTTATATTCATAATCTCAAAAATCAGTTTGAATGTCTGCTAAGGAGTCCATTGTGATATCTTTGTCTTTGTCCTTTTAACATTTATGGGATTTTCTTATGACAGCGCTAGTCAGTGCATGTCAGCTGTGTCTTGTAAGATGTTGTTTAAAGTAAAAACAATGTCCTTGTTTCAGTCCCTTTCAATATTAAAGTCTTTACGACTGACTCACTCATTCATAGAGACAGTCTCTGCTGCCATGTAATGGCGCATCAATGTAACTTTCACTGAAGTCGAAAATAATCATTAACAAACCCTTTCTCAATACCAAATATGGCATGTCATTTATAAAAAATATTATTTACTGTACAATAATATTTAAATGAACAACAATAGCCATTATAACAGTGTTAGAAGTTTGTACAATAGGAAAAAAACACAAGCAAACTGTTCGGTCAAACGTACAAAAGAAGCACTCTAGTTAGTACAGGATTTAAGTTCAATGTAAATATAATGTTATTAAACTTAATATAGCCCTTAAGCCAAATCTATTAGCTCTGGAACAAGTAATAGATTAAGATTGCCAGTTTGATATAACCAAAATGAATTATACCTCATGGATCTACATCAAGATCTACATAAGAGCCAGTTGCAAATTCCCTAAGAACTGGCCGAGATGAAGCTGTTCTCTGCGGGTACATGAGCGCTGAATGGCTGCTGGCGGCCTGGAGCTCACATCTCCGAAAGCGTCTAAACAAATTTTCAAATAGGCGCTATGTTTACATATACATAGCATATCTGAGGTTTAAACAACTGCATTCTCACCTGAAGAACTCCTAAAACTACATTCTGTGACAAAATAACAGTAGTATCTGTAAAAATATGATGTGCTCGTCCGCCATGACACTCGCTGGGAGAATGCTGAAAGCGGAGTGATTCAAATGGTCAAACGGTTCCTGTGGCGATATACTGGTAGAATATCACATGGCTGGAAAGACCTCTCAGCCAATCAGATTTGAGAACCAGAATTAACTGTTTTATAAAGATCATACACACTCTGCTACACCCAAATGTTAAAATCACCAGTGAATAATCTTTATACTATTACCTTAAATTCTGACGCTCCTGTAAATCTATATGTGACTGACAGCTAACAATTAGAGCTAAAATCACAGAGGGTCTGCATCCATGTTAAATGGTTCACGCCAAAAATGGAGATTCTGCTTTTATAGTGTTTCAGTCCAGAGAGTAAAACCAGTAAAGTTTAACTGATTTTGAACTATCGTCCATATCTAGAAACTAGATTATAAAACGGTTAATTCCAGTCCTTGGTTCTGATTGGTCAATAGCTGTGTTTTATTCACGATAAAACACGACTATGATGCTTCACCCAAAGAATTTATGTAAGCTGGTGTGTTCCAAATCAATGACAAAATTTGCATTTAGGAGATATAATCATTCAAAACTTAAAAGTCACCCACTTCCGCTAAAATGGATCACGCATTTTCATGACATCACCGTGGACTTCAGCTTCTCATCAGATCTTTTGTCCAATCAAATGCTCTCTAGCATCTAAAGCGTCCCGCCCTTATAAAAAAACACTGAAGCTGTCAGTCACTTGTTTGTACACATTTACTATTTTCTACATGGTAAACGCACTATAGGGGATAGGGAACAATTAAGCCACTGTACATATGCTTTCCACTGAGGCGTCTGTTTTCAAGTTAGTGTCATGCGAACCGCAGCGCACACAGTCTGTTTCAGTCCAGATACTGACTGTCTCACTGTATTTAGTTGATCTCCATGAGATGATGCATTCTACTGCTGTTATATACATATATTTGCTTTAATGTTTGTACATATGGAATATCTGTTTTATAAAAGCAACAAGCCCTGTGAAGCCGTGATTTATAACAGATATTTATAACAGCTAAGGCGGTTTTAGGCACTCTGCTCCACATCATGCTTAACAATACCCCTTAGCTGTTATAAAACCACAGCTTCTTGGGGCTTATTGCTTTCATATCATAGAGACTTGGAGGGTTGGCGCTTTTGACTTAGACCAGTAAAGGGTGGTTCATTGCGATTTCACTTTTTCATCTGCAAAGTTACATGCTCAAAATTCAATACAAAGCGAGATATTTTCTTTTACAGAATTCTCTGTTTAAGGACTAGGGACTACGACAAGCTTCTTCCCTGGTTGGTGACATCACTAACCCTATCATAAACATCATAAACCCCGCCCCCGAGAACATGCAACAAAGGGATGAGGCCATGTTACTGCATTACAGTATGTAACACAAATGCAACTGCATGTCATAAAAGCAATATGACAAAATGACAAGTTATAACCGTAATTAAACTATAGCCTACCTGTTCTATCTTCATGCAGAATATATTCTCTGGCTCTGTAGGATCTTACAACAGTTCCCACACGAGCGATTTATATAGTTATTTCCACATCAGCTACATAAATTCATCAACTAACCATTCAGAAGCGTCCTGTTGCATTCTACATGCTGTCACTTCTTCCTGAGTCTCTCCATCATTGTCAGACTCTGGTTTGAACATAAAAGGCTGAACAGTTTCTCACATTTTCAGTGAGTCTGCCTCAGGTAATGTGAGGCGCTGCACGAGCTCCTGAAACTCCGCCCCCTTTTGAGAGCAGCAGCTCATTTGCATTTAAAGGGACACACAAAAAAGGAGCTTGACAAAAAGTGATAAATTTAACATGCTATAAAAAATGATCTGTAGGGTATTTTGAACTAAAACTTCACATACACACTCTGGGGACATCAGAGACTTATCTTACTTCTTGTAAAAATGGCATTATACCACTCCTTTAACAATAAAAATAGTTTTCTTTTTAGGCTGAAAGGTGAAGCCGTTTTTCATTTCATCCCATTCCCATATATGGGGCACTAAATTCTTTTCATTCCAATATAAAGATCTATCGATTTTGAGCGAGAAAATAAAAGTTCTCCATGTATAATCCTGCAGTTTATTTTTTATTAGTGTTTAAAGTCGGCAATAGTTCCTTCCTCGCGTAATCATATTTTGATCATGAGTGATTAGGCTTTGCGTAACTTGCGGGAAGCACAATGTTAGATCAAAATCTCAATAATAGGTAGAATATTTGTAGTCTCAGTCATCAGTTTAGAAACAGGCGCCTCAACCCATGTGATGTGTGGCAGCAGCAGCGCGAGATCTCGGGAGAATGACCAAGCAGACACAGATCAAGTGTGGTACAAAGCATTCTCAGATTTATTCAGGAAGAAGGGTCATATTTATAGACATAGGTCAAACAACAATCTCCAGGATGACTTGAGCATGGGTAAATGTAAATTATGTAATTTGTTTAATATTTACACAGGTACAGCCAGAACACTCAATATTAACACAGTTTTTACATAATGGTTCTTATTTATTTGTCTCTCTCTATATATATATATATATATATATATATATATATATATATATATATATATATTACAGGCCAATTGCTGAAAGCTGCTGAGATGACACTAGCATTCTTGTGCATATTCAAGACTGTGTGTCTCTGGAGGTGCAATACCAGACAAACAGTACACCAGGCTCTTGACAATGTCTACAGCAACAGTTATGGGACCTCAGAAGAACAACGAGTTATTATAATGCATTATCAAATGATAATAAAAAATTGTGGTAGATTTAAAAAGTAAAGCATTGACCATCTACATAGTCTGTATATTTGTTTGTAAACAGTTTTGACTGCACAACTCTTGGCACAGTAATTCAATATGATCAAATGTGTAGTGGTTTAAGGTAGATTACAATAGTAATGTTCTATTACCAATTATTTTATTTTATATTTAAAATAGAAGCCATTGTGAAATAGTTATGGCACATACAATAATATATCTTTTTTTGTTTTCTTTTCAGAAATGATCCACCATAGAATAATTGTAAACCAAGAGGTGCTGACAATGATGCAGCTAAGAAGGATCTTTTTATATTTTGTGAAAAAAAAAAACAAACAAACAAACAAAAAAAACATGATCTTGATGCTCCAAACTACAGGTAATTTAAACACCACAGGTTTCTTTTAAATATGGAGCTTTGGAAATAATGTTTATGCAACATTTTTATATTTTCTTACAAAAATGGAATTTATAATAATCATAATCATATTTTATAACATGTAGAAGCTAGGTCACAGTGTATTTTAACTCAGTTGTTTTCAGTGGGAATATATCTTTATTTATACTGTTGTGATCATCTTTCGCTGTATCTTTGTTTCAGGTAGGATAAACTGAAGAGGAGGTTGATTCGTGATTTCCCCCAGCTGGTGTTTCATCAGTGAGCTGGTTTTTGTTGAGACACTGACTGCAGATAAGCTGATCGACAGGCTCCCTCATCCATCAGGTACAGAAACAACAGCCCAGCCAGCAGAGCCATGTGGGGCCCAAATGGGTTTGACCTGGGCTATCTAACTGGGACCCAGACAGTTTTGCACCCAGTTTCCATGGAGGCCCCACATGGATTTGCCCAGATGAAATGAACACTGCTTAGTGTGCACACTACAGGCTGTTTAATGTAACACTTAATCAGTGTTGGAGGTAATGAGATAATTAAGTGATTGAATAATGATTTTGTATTAGTGAAGAAGACCTGCTGTTAACAAGCATAATCACTGAAGGAAAGAGAAACACAAGAACTACTTCCAGCCACAGCCTTGGATGAAATCAACTGAAGATAAAATACATTACATCTCTCAAGATCTGATTAAACAACTCCACAAACAACATTAGCTTCACTTATTACTAACCAGACTGACTTTATTTCTGTCAGACATCTACAGAAGTTCGTATTAAGAATTAAGAAGAGGCTTAGATGTTGATTACTTATTTGAAAGTAATAGTTTGATTTGATGTTACCATTGTGGCGATCAGTGTGTGCTTTAGTCAGGCTCTTGACTTTTTAACATTAGTTTTTCAGCAAGAGAACAGCAAGAGAAAATATAATCAGATGCTGTAAGCTGATTGATGATAAGAATATAATCATCATATATTGGCTTAACTCATTGATATTATGTGGGAGGTTTATACGGGTAGTATGTTATTAATTCTGTTTTATTGTTATGATTCTACAGCAAGAGAATAATAGAATTTAATCAGAACATCAAACGATTTATAACACACCATTTACATATTTTGGGCTCCTGTGAGTTTTACTCGCACACAGACATCAAGAATCAGCATATGAATCTCAACAATGGTGACATGCTTCATGGTGCAATGCATTCTGAGTGCATCATACGAAACTTATCCATGGCTCCCAGAATGCATTGCACCACTGAAGCATGTCACCATTGTCGAGATTCATATGCTGATATTCATATGGTAAGACCTTCGTTAATCCTTGGAACACAAATTAAGATATTTTAGTTGAAATCCGATGGCTCCGTGAGGTGCGCCAAAAAAAAAACAAAATAACGACCTTTATAGTGATGGCCGTTTTGAAAACACTGCTTCATGAAGCATCGGAGCACAATGAATCAGTGTATCGAATCATGATTCAGATTGCGCGTCAAACTGCCAACGGCTGAAATCACGTGACTTTGGCACTCTAAATCATGATTCGGTACACTGATTCATTTTTGCTCAATATCATTCAAATGTTTCCCAGTAAACAGAGGAAAGATGATGATAGTGATAGGGATGATACTGATGAGTAAAGACGTGCTGTGCATTATTTTACAGGGTATGCATTGAAAAGCATTAAAGGTCATTAAATGGATTTTGCGAAAATTAAGGCCTTAAATGGCATTAAAAAGCATTACATTTTATTTCTACAGGCATTCAATTTTTTTAGATCGTTTTGAAGAAAAATAATACTACCAGTTTATTTTGAATAAAGCCTAAATAATTAATAACTTTGATCTGCTGTCGCAAATTATGTACATTGGTGTGATACGCACACAGAACCAGTTTGGTAATTGCCTCCGACCTGTGCAAAATTGCCATAATGCCAGTTTGGACAGCGGCAGGCTGGGACCTGGAGACGGAAGGCTGCATCAATGTTACCAACTTGGCGACTTTTTTCTAAAGGCCTGTACACACCGGGACGAATATCGCAAAATTTTGGGTAATTAAGTTAAAGAAGATAAAAATGGCACATAGGCTATGGCATATATATGACATATGAGAGATGGTAGTCAGAAACGGTAGTGCAAATAAGTCACAATGACAGTAGTGCAAGTGAACGGTGGTGCAAATAAACATATTTATGAAATAGACATTCTCAACTATATTTCTTGAATATAAAAGAAAAAAACAAACAGTAAAATTCAGAAATAATACACATCTATTGGTGTGGCCAAGAACTGGCAGAGCACCCATTGCGTGCCTCTCAATCCGCTCCCTAGTTCAGTAATCAGGGCACTGATCGGCCACCTAGGAAGCTAGGGAGCTGTTTGAGACCCAGGGATAGTTTGTAGAGGTCTTCCTCGTCTACTTACTTTCTCTTCGTTGTCTTGGTATCAATGTGTGCTAGTGTAACGGAGGCCAGCTAGTAGTTGCTGTGCTCTAGCGACTGACGCTAGCGGTTGCAGCCTTTATCCTCCTTGTTAGAGCGTCTGACTCCCACGCCGGAGACCTGGGTTCGAGGCCCACACAGCGGGGCGAGTAGGACCTGGGTCAGGGGTTACACTAGGCAAGACCGTTTTGTGCTTGAGCGCCACCAAGTCGTGTTTTACTGTAACTTCAGCAGCTCCAGGCACGTGAACAAAAGCGCCACTCTCATTGGTCTGCCAGTTTTTAATGCGGCGCGTCAAACCAAAAAAACGAACCGAGGCGTTTTTTAAAAGATGACGCTTTTACGCCTGCCGTTTTTCACGTCGGTGTGCACACTCACATTGGCACCCGTTGTTTAGTCACGAGGCGTTAAACATCTGCGATAATCGCGCGCGATATTCGTCCCGGTGTATACAGGCCTTTAGGATACTTTCACACTGGTAGTTTAGTTCGTAACACGGTTCGCATGAAAAATTGGTAATGTGAAAGCTGTCATGCGGACCCGGGAGCGCACCGGTGATGAATATAGCGACTTGTTAACCTGATCTAGCTTCCGAGACCCACCGGTACTGCCGCACGAGATCTTGCTTTCCTGCTGCATACTGCCAAAATCAATGCAAATGTCTATCTTATGTGTATGGTGATTTTGTCAGACAACGTCTCGATTATAAATCAGGATTTTAGTGCTGGTTTAACATGATCAGGGCTCGAATTTTACTTTCCCGACCAGACAAGGACCTGATTAAAACGTCAATAAAAAAAAAAAAAAAAAAAAACAGCAAATTGGAAATCACCAAAACGCGAGTGACTGATTTAATTACATTTAGTGTTAGTGGCGATCGATAGTCGATAGGCTGTATAACCAGATAGCAAAATACAATCGGGCCAGTTCTGGTTAGATTCTCGCCTGCCGGAGACTTTTTTTTTTCGTCGCGTCTCTGACAACTCACAGGTATCGCACACCGGCCGCGCACATTATATACGTGCGAGCTCAATTTTGAATCGACTCCTGATAGAAGAGCTGCACAATGTGAGTTTACGTCAACAGGGAAACGTTACATGCCTATGCTTTAATATTTCGCACTGAGGTTAGTGTACATGGAAAAATGGCACAACAAAGCAAAAGGAAAGAAAATGCTACGTTTATTATACATTTTAGACTTTATTCAAGCTGTTAAACTAAGAGTGAAACTGATGTATCTTGCAGCACAGGGTGAAGTCAGTATGTACATTAACGACGATTTGAGAGAAATATAATATACATTTAATGTAAAACAATGTACATGGCGCTCTGTGGCGCGGCAGGATTGTCGTTGCTGGGCGCCGCGGACAGGCGCCGAATGTCGCCGCTGGTGTGTGTACACTCATAGAAAACAATGCGTTCGAATTTTAAAGACGTGGCGCAGCGCTGCGCGGCGCTGAGCTTCGCGTCCGGTGTGCGACCCCCTTAAGATTTAAGGTTTACAATTTTAAGGTCCATTTTTGCTGCCATGTCTTTTACTCTAATGGAAAGAAAACTTAACCAACCCTACACATTTAGATGGAGTTTGTTTTAAGCCTACTACCCTCCGTCTGCATCTGTAGATTTCTTCTAAATTAACCAAAATAAGCTAATCTGCATATTTAAACACATCAAGATTTTTTTTTCCTGAACTGTTAATACATTATATATTATAACAAATGCCTGCAGAGGGCGCCAAAAGCCTGCTGATTTTTGTTGTTAGACAGCACAGCTCGATCAAATCCACGATCAAAGCCAACCATGATTAAAAAAATATATTATTAGTTAAATAATAATATTCGCCCACTTCGTTGTGATAGAAATGCTACAGCCACTGTAATTTCTTCAACAAGAATATGTGGACATCAAACATGCAAAGACAGAGCGAGGGTTTAAACTTTTATTGATGTATTATCCTGTGTAAGCGTAGATTTAAGAATAGCATTATGTAGCTGATGCTGTATTATGATTTTTAAATAGTTTTAATAAACCATGCATCTTTAGAAAACTGTCTAATAATGTGGTTCATGGATGTGCGTCCATGGAATGCTTCTCTTCTTGTATTGACAGCCCAACCTATCGGTCAAGTGTTTACCATGGTTCAAAACGCAATGCAGAGCACAATACAATAATTTAAATTATAATATGACATATATTTCATTAGTATCAAATCAGGCAGATGTGTTGATTGTGGTCAAACTATTAATGCAGCGTTAAATGTATAAATAACCCTTAAATAGACAAAACTTTCAGGTTTGTGAACATAGAAAGAAATGCACGGTATGCATCCATCTAGGGCCTTTTTTCTTTTTCGCTTCTTATCGCCAGGCAGCAGTTGCATTTTCGCGGGAATAGTTGTCATAAGTTTTCAGCCAGCAGCAAACTCGAGGTGAGGTGGGGCGTGGCGCGCGTGCGTGCGGGCATGAATGGCGTGTCGCGGAGTGAGGGCATCTGAACTCGACAAAGCCGACCTGATATAGTATTTTTTTTTATTTGTTTTATACAGTAAATATATTTGTTTGACAGGGAAGCTGTGCGCAAACAGTAATATATATTCATTTATTAAAAAAAAAAAAAAAAAGCACCCCAGAAAAAAGGGCACTTTCTCTCCAGGAAGAAAAAGGGCAGGGGCTCAAGCCCCTTTTTTTGTGTGCACGTGCCTGCTATCGGGCCGTCGCAAATGCGCACAGCGCGCCAGAAACGGCCCAGCCCCGTTTATATATCTACCATTCATTTTTCATTTAAATTTGATACCCAGCCAAAACGCTTACCTACATTTTAATATTATATAAATTATAATACATAAATAACATTACTTAAATCTATACAAACATCACATTATTATGAAAAGCAATTATATGTCCATTTGTAAAGAACTCACTTGATCTGGTTGGCATGAAAACATTTTATTTACAAAACAATTACATCAAATAACAGCAGTTGTTATACAATTATAGTTTATTATAGTATGCTAGTTTATTCACATGAATGTAGGAATAAAATCACAATTCTCAGATCAGTGTGCTTAACAAAAAGCAACACATGTTGCCCTACGTTTTCTTCATGAAGATATCCTTACAAAATTAAATAAGAAAAAAAAAGAAAATGTTTTGCTTTACTTACATAAGTCTGTTCCAGACGCTTGAGATATCTGCCACGCTGAAATGATTCTTCAGGTAACGTCGGTTAGAGCAATGATGTGATGTGGATGACAGCAGTTTACATCGCTCAGTAAACTTAGAAATAATCATTAAAGTAGTGGCGTTTACTCAGGTTTACATTCCACCTGTAAAGAGCAAATAGTATACAAGTATCTATTAATAAAGGTTACATGGTCTAACTGAATGTGCCAAACTTTACTTGAACTTACCAGCTTTCTCATTGACTCCAACATCTCCTTGCTAGTATTCAGTCAGAAGAATGATGTCTATGGTGTTATTTCTTCAGGGCTTGCACTGCTCTGTGTCTGAGGATTAAAATCTGCCATTTCTTCAGCGATGATAACGCTTCTCTTGATTACTACAAAACAGAGAAATATTAAAAGCAATTTATGGCATGTTATGAGAAATAATAACTAATTTCTGTGCGTCTTAACATGCCGAGTGAAGAAGCAACTAGTAGCAACAAACTTGGGTAAAGTTGGTTTTATATTCGCACATTCGGGCATCCGTATTCAATAGCCTTGTTAATCACACTACATTGGACATTCAGTGGACATTCACACAAGTAAATATGCCATTAAAACAATATTTGCCTATTTTGATCGACTGTGAAAAATGTTGTAAGTTGACAATCGTTGGTTCATGTCGCTGCTTAAAATTGGCAAACATTAATTTATTGCACATTTATGTAGGCTACTGACGATGACAAGGTTGCGCTGTTGAGGAGAAATGGAAACATGAGTGAAGCGCACACAAAAAGAAACTCAGTTAAACATACTGTGGTAAAAGTTCAAAATGTGGAGTTTTTATAACTTGATACTGGTAAGCAAAACTACACGACCAAGAATGCTGTTCTTCTTAAATTGGCTACCATCACAGTTAAAAACGTGACACTTTTCATACAACAGTTCAGTTAACAAGTAGTTAATATTAAGCCACTTACATTTTAGAAGGAACATTGACTGTTTTTGTTCTATTTTTTCAGTAAAAATAGTTTCAAACAAAGATCACAGAACCAAAGCACAACACTCAGCCTTGTTTTCATTACTGAATGATTCAACGTTTTGAACGAATCGGTTGAGTCAAAGATTAAATGACCCATTCATAAACAACTGCCTCATTCTTGAATGAATCAGCCATTTGAATGTATCATTTGAATGCATGAATCAATGACCCACTCATTAAGATGGTTATTTTGCCGCCACCTACTGGTGGTTTAGTTTCATTTTTAAAAGTATCATTCCCACCTCCCCACCCCCAACATTTCATATTTGTATTTTCAAAAAATATTTAAAACAATCCCATAACATTATTTAATGCAGTTGTAATCAATCAAAAATATGCAGATTTACATAAGCTGCAATATTTTGAAAGGATATTGCTTCAGAACAAATTTATATTTTTTTTTTTGCGATTAAAAATATAATTTTTTTTTCGGACAAGCAGCTCTTTTACTCGTACAAGTGAATGACCGATTTACATGTGTCCATATGAGAACATTTAGCAGCATATATATGGCATTAAAAATTTAAAAATTGGCATTAAAAAGCATTAAAGGTGCCCTTGATTCAAAAATTGAATTTACCTCGGCGTAGTTAAATAACAAGAGTTCAGTACATGGAAAAGACATACAGTGAGTCTCAAACCCCATTGTTTCCTCCTTCTTATATAAATCTCATTTGTTTAAAAGACTTCCGGAAAACACACGGATCTCAACATACACCGACTGTTACGTAACAGTCGGGGGCTCCGCCCCCAATATTTGCATAGGCCTATGCCATTGCCAGCTCATATTCAAGCCATTAGAAAGGGCAGAACGTCTGGATGTGCAAAGCAGAATCAACAGACTAGGTAAGCAAGCGATGACAATAGCAAAAAAGGGCAGATGGACCAATATTAACTGACATGATCCATGATAACATGATATTTTTAGTGATATTTTTAAACTGTCTTTCTAAATGTTTCGTTAGCATGTTGCTAATGTACTGTTAAATGTGGTTAAAGTTACCATCGTTTCTTACTGTATTCACGGAGACAAGAGCCGTCGCTATTTTCATTTTTAAACACTTGCAGTCTGTATAATGCATAAACACAACTTCATTCTTTATAAATCTCTCCTCATTAGCCGTTAGCCACGGAGCACAGCCTCAAACTCATGCAGAATCAAACGATTAACATCCAAATATATACTTTACTCACATAATTCGAAGCATGCATACAGCATGCATGACGAACATCTTGTAAAGATCCATTTGATGGTTATATTAGCTGTGTGAACTCTGTAAATGCGCTGTAATATAGTCCAGAGCTCGTGTGGCTGGGAAGATGCGATTGGCAGGGGGCGGGGTCGAGTGAAAATCAGTGCATAGTTAATGATGCCCCAAAATAGGCAGTTAAAAAAATTAATTAAAAAAAACTATGGGGTATTTTGAGCTGAAACTTCACAACACATTCAGGAGACACTTTAGACTTATATTACATCTTTTAAAAACATGATCAAGGGCACCTTTAAATTAGATTTGATAACCTGTAGAAACCCTGTTTTAGGCTGATTTTGAACTGTAATGAATCAATTGTAGAATTGTTCATTTTTGGCATTATTCATAATTAAGGGGGGTGTGGTTGCATTTTGAGTCAGTTCAGCCAACTTGGGCCAAAGTGTGCTGCTTCTTTATATTTCCGTGATTACACATTGCCTACTGAAAATTTTGATGTATAATACATCACAGTTTTGCTGAATTTACAATGTGTATATTTAATTTTGCTTGGTGGCAATCCAGTGTATTTTCTACAAATTTGCCATATTTCATGGTCTACATTCACACTTGAGTATATAATAAAGGTCAGTTTGAGAGAGATTTTGTGTTGCTAACATGAATATAAATAAAGTTATATGCAAAACCAGCAGCATAAGATTTTTTTTTCTTTTTTTTTTTTTTTTAAAGCGGAACTCAGTAAGATTGCGAAGCTCCCCCTACAGGTTCCTTCAGTGAATCACACTGTCGTAAATACTCCAAGTGCAGCTCTGGACTACAACGACTACAACGCTCACCAGCGCAGTAGTTTTGCAAATACAGTACAAGAAATCTCGATGGAGGTGGGTAATTTTCGAAATTGTCTTATAAAGTCATAATATATACATTGTTTTTTAATTACCGTAAAAAGCATTTTGTCACTCTCGCGTGAACGTGAACATGAGGCGAGATTGTGTCGGGTCGGCGCAGCTCAACTTGCAAGTGCTGTTTTCTGGCGTAGACGTGCCCGAGGGGGTTAGTGCACGCCTCAAACCCACCACTACAAGTCAATTAACCATCGTAAGGACTTAGAAAACTATTTATGAAGGTAAAAAAGTTACTTAGTTCTGCTTTAATTCACAATTATACACATTTATGGATCGTGACAAACTGCAGGATATTTTGCGGAGAACTTTTAACATAAAGTCCATAAGGGTGTTGTCTATGCAAAAATGCATTTAAAAAGTAGTGCCCAGGTGTGGGAATGAAAATCACTTCCACTTTTTCCTAGTTCACCTTATGGCCTATTTCTACCTTTGCCCTTTCAGTTTTTCATGATTCTAAGTCCAACTGCATTGTGCAAGTTCGCCAGCAATTTTGTTCCCTGAATATCTCCGGGTTTGTCATTTAATTTAAAATCTTATCTGCAGTTATCCTGTTTGGTTGGTCAAGTCGAAGTGTGGAACAAAACAGGAAAGTTGAAGTTGATTGAAAGATTTTTGAGAGCCTGAAAATACAAAAACTCAGTATTTTGGACACTGGCTGCTATAGATGAAATAAAATTACATTTTGCTGGTGAACGATCAATTCATCCGCTGTCATCCAAAATCCACTGACTATTTGAATGCGGATTTTATTCCTACAATTTTGTGTCATTTTAAATACCAATCTTATTATTATTATTATTATTATTATTTACATTCTCACTTGCGTAGATTTATGAAAACATTATACAACATCACTTTTAAGTTCCAGCAGGTGTTCCATTCCAACAAGCATCACAGAAAGGTTTGGGTGTTCACCTGTACATGCACCACACCCAAGGATTCATGTGTTAGGCTTGACTGTAATGAGAAGAATGACAACTACATCTCTTGACTTGATAAGAAAAGATGGCACTTAAAATAAAATTACTGTACTTATTATCAGGGGTGTGGAAAGATGAATAAGAAACAATATCGAGTCTATAAAACACGTCAACTCCGAAGCACAACACGCCTGAGAACACTCGTTTAAACAGCATACACACCGGGACATTTGACTGCACGTCACATTTTTGACATTATTGATAGCCTTCTGCTTGCAATCGTAATGGAACACGCCGGGCTACAGGACATAAATTATGCCTTTAAATAAAAGAGTTACTGAGCTGTTTACACTGGCATATACAATAAAAATGAACACAAAAAAACTGCCTACCACACAACACCGAAGGTGGACTTGCACTCTGGAGTAGGGAACAAATTCTTTTTTTCTTATTTTTTCTTTCTTTCCTAATTTGTTGGTTTTCCTATTACCACCAAATGACACATTTCAAGAAGAGTCTTTCAAAATGAAGCTTTGATTATGTATAAATCTAATCTTGCGAACCTGTAAACTCACCGAATTTTTCAGAAACCTTTAATATCCCTATAATGATTTTAATGTAATAAAAACACAGGTCTATAGGCTGTAGTCACAATTGCAAACAAATTAGGTGAACATTATAAGAAAACAAATTAAACCATAGTGAGTTCCAATGCCAGAAGGTCACCCGATTTGGTTTTCAGGTGTAGGCTATTTTTATCTTTACGAGAACATTTTTCACTAAACCATATAAAAGTCATTTTGTGCCATTGACATTTTATGTCAAATATTCTTTTAAAGCAGTTAATTATAGTTGTCCGTTTGAATAATTACAGTTATTATAAGTCTAGAATAGATTTTTAGATTTTTTAGAAATGGCTACATTAATTTTTACAAATAAAAAAGAGCAATTTTGAACGTTTTTTTCCTCCATGTTGCTTTTCCCCCTGAGACCCGCTGAATTTTTATAATGAACATAGCCTACATGCGATATTTATCAAATGGAATAAATTTACTATAAATCATTCATCATATATTTACGATGCAACAGGCCGGCCCACATTGTCCAGCGGCTCACCGGAAAAACTCCTGGAACTCCCGATGGCCAGTCTGCCCCTGGTGGTTTGAAAACACCCCACTGATTGGTAAACACCCACTTGTGTTCTGCAGAGATAAAGACCTGCAGAATCTTGTGGTCATCAACTACAAATCACTGTTAGTTCAATATCACTGTCTCTGCTCATGTGTGCTGTCGGCTTTCATTAAAATTTCAATGTTGATCCAACATACATTAAACATTGAAATGTCAATCTCAACCAAAAATGATGATTTGGATCAAAACTCAACATTGTATCAATGTCACCATGCTATCTGGGCACTGCAGAAAGGTTTGTTCACTTCAAGTTCAAGCATGGATACACTGTTGTCAAAGGACATCGGGAGTAGCTGGGCTATTGTCAGACTGCCTGCTCCTGTCCAAAGTAGACCAGGGCTACTGACCGCACCGTCTTTAACTTTATATTTACTCCCGCGCTGCCAGAAATCTGGTCCCACAGTTCCCACAGGAGAGCCGCGGGAATGCAGACCTCTACAATGGAGTGTTAAGTAGATAGCCAGCTGGACACAAGCTGTGGTCTGATCAGCCCTAGTCTCATGTAGCCAGACCTTCAGACTGACAGCAGAAGGTCTGGACTCCATTGTAGCTTTCATTGGCCAAAGACCGCCCAAGAGGACGTCTGACTAACATGTAAAGCAACCAATCACAGTTCGTTTAATTCCGCGTCATGTTTAGGGGCTTGAAAATGTGACGTCGATGTCCCTACAATAACAGACCGGTGTGTAAAACTCTTGGATGTACACTATATTGCCAAAAATATTGGGACACCCCTCCAAATCATTGAATTCAGGTGTTCCAATCACTTCCATGGCCACAGGTGTATAAAATCAAGCATCTAGGCATGCAGACTGCTTCTACAAACATTTGTGAAAGAATGGGTCGCTCTCAGGAGCTCAGTGAATTCAAGCGTGGTACTGTGATAGGTTGCCACCTGTGCAATAAGTCCATTCGTGAAATTTCCTCACTACTAAATATTCCACGGTCAACTGTTAGTGGTATCATAACAAAGTGGAAGCAATTGGGAACAACAGCAACTCAGCCATGAAGTGGTAGGCCACATGAAATCACAGAGCGGGGTCAGCGCGTGCTGAGGCACACAGTGTGGAGAAGTCGCCAACTTTCTGCAGAATCAATAGCTACAGACCTCCAAACTTCATGTGGCCTTCAGATTAGCTCAAAGACAGTGCGTAGAGAGCTTCATGGAATGGGTTTCTATGGCAGCTGCATCCAAGACTTACATCACTAAGTGCAATGCAAAGCGTCGGATGCAGTGGTGTAAAGCACACCGCCACTGGACTCTAGAGCAGTGAAGACGTGTTCTCTGGATTGACGAATTACGCTTCTCTATTTGGCAATCCGATGGGCGAGTCTGGGTTTGGCGGCTGACAGGAGAACGGTACTTGCCTGACTGCATTGTGCCAAGAGTAAAGTTTGGTGGAGGGGGGATTATGGTGTGGGGTTGTTTTTCAGGGGTTGGGCTTGACCCTTAGTTCCAGTGAAAGGAACTCTAAAGGGGGTCGCACACCGGACGCAAAGCTCAGCGCCACGCCACATCTTCGAATTCATTATTTTCTATGAGTGTACACACACCGGCGCCGACATTCGGCACCTGTCCGCAGCGCCCAGCTACGACTCAGGAAATTGTTCAAAATCCTGCCGTGCCACAGAGCGCCATGTACATTGTTTTACATTAAATGTATATTATATTTCTTCATCATTAATGTACATACTGACTTCACTCTGTGCTGCAAGATACATCAGTTTTACATTCTTAGTTTAACAGCTTGAATAAAGTCTAAAAATGTATAAAAAACGTAGCCTTTTCTTTCATTTTGCTCTGTTGTGCCATTTTTCAATGTACACTAACCTCCGTGCGAAATATTAAAGCATAGACATATGTAATGTTTCCCCGTCGACTTAAAACTCACCCATCGTGCAGCTCGCAGGAGTCAATTCAAAATTGAGCTTGCATGTATATAATGTGCGCGGCCGGTGTTTGATACCTGTGAGTTGTCCGAGACACGACGCGGCACGGCTTTGGCGTCACGGCATCTTTGTTTCTATGCAGACCGTTTAAGAACACAACACACACATCTCCTGGACATCTTGTAGAATTAAACAATCAGATGACGACTTCGAAAATCCTGAAGTGTTTCCAGTTAAGTGTGCCATATGCATCAGACGTTCAGCCAGTGGTCATTTCAGTGGCATCTGAGGCTGAGACTAGATCAGTCCACCTGGAGGAGGGTGATGTATGTGTACAGCTGTTTCCATCTGTTTTCTCCAGAGATGATTTATAGCTGACTTTAACATAAATGATTAATTTTACACAGTTATTAAATTGAACTGAATTAACACTGAGCTGACTTCAGCTGAACAATGACACTATTGGGTTTTTTTTCTTAACTGCTTTACAGCAGAATTAATTCTGTTAATTACTGTAAAGCCGCTTTGAAACAATCTGTATTGTGACTTGACTTCCATCTGCATCATATGCTATAGTCTAATTATCAACAGGAAGACAAATATGCCTAATATTTAGAAAGTTTATACTACACTAAACATGTGTCTGCAGCACTGCGAATGTAACAGTTGAGCATTGAGGAAACTGATGCTCAATACATTAAGCAGCTGTAGTTACAGAAGGGAAACATTTTTAAAAGCAGAGAAAGACATTCAAGGAAGCCAGTGAGACAGGTGTCAGAATGTGAGGTATGTCCTTATACCTTTATGTTGGACTCTTTGACGTGTGTTGGCATGTGTAGATATGATCAGTTGATCATAACTACAGTGTAAGTGCACACCAGCTATGAACCCAAATGTTTCTGTCTTCTAGTTTGGTCTCAAGTTGCAAATTAACTAATATTTTAAGTAAAAGGGTTTTTTTTTAACAGTGTGTATGTAATTTCAATGTTTTTAAATATCTGTAAAATAATATTGACAAATTCAGAGATTCATATACCAAACTTAGTTTGAAAGTATTGTATGAAATTGCAGTCCCTCAAAATTTTTGACAGATTTTTAAATAATGTTAATAACATTTGATTGAAATTATTAAATTAATGAAAACCATGAGATAACCATATTTCAGACAGGACCACTTTGGCAAGTTACTTGAGTTTATTGAACACAATTTATCTTTGGCAGTATGGTTCCTTAATTGAACATACAAGAGCTTTAACATTAACCCCCGGAACCATCAACTTGGGAATACATAGACAATTAAGACACTTAGTAATGTCTTTAAAGGATTAGTTCACTTTCAAATAAAATTTCCTGATAATTTACTCACCCCCATGTCATCCAAGATGTTCATGTCTTTCTTTCTTCAGTCGAAAAGAAATTAAGGTTTTTGATGAAAACATTCCAGGATTTTTATCCATATAGTGAACTTCAGTGGAGCCCAAACGGTTGAAGGTCAAAATTACAGTTTACAGCGATCCCAGACGAGGATAAGGGTCTTATCTAGAGGAACCATCGCTCATTTTCTTTTTTTTTTTTTTTTTTAATTTTATACATTTTAACCATAAATGCTCATCTTGAACTAGCTCTCTTCTTCTCTAGAATTCCGGCAGTGTAGACACTGCTAAGTGTATTACTGCCCTCCACAGGTCAAAGTTTGAACTAAATTGTCATATACAATATGCTAGTGCAAGTATATAACAATTAGTTCAAATTTGTTAGTTTTTTTGTTTTGTTTTGTTTTTTTTTTTTTGTGTAGAAAATGACCGATCGCTTCGCTAGATAAGAAACTTATTCCTCGTTTGGGATCATGTAGAACGCTTTGAAGCTGCACTGAAACTGTAATTTTGACCTTCAACCGTTTGGGCTCCATTGAAGTCCACTATAAGAAGAAAAATCCTGGAATGTTTTCATCAAAAACCTTAATTTCTTTTCAACTGAAGAAAGAAAGACATGAACATTTCAGATGACATGGGGGTGAGTAAATTATAAGAAAATTTTAATTTGAAAGTGAACTAATCCTTTAAAAGCGAACATGGCAATCCTGTAGATATGGCAGTGGGACGTCTATACTGTAGCTTGGTTATGAGGATGAATGTCTCTCAGCAGTGAGGTCCATGCCAGCCGGGACTTGAAGCCTTAGTGAACTTGAAACAAAAGAAGACGACAACCAGAAGGTGAACAGTGACATGCTCATGCTTATAATGGGGAGGGAGGGAGGGTTGCGAGCAGTTTGAGCATACTTACCGAGCAGTAATGCCACGTATATATGTCCCATGTCTAATTTAACATTTAGTTTTTATAAATAAGGCTGGCTATAATAAATTGCGCAAACTAGACACTTTAGACAGCTTCAATGATAATAATAAAAAAGGGACATGCCAAGGGACATTCTGTTTACCTTGTTTGTTCATTTCAAAGAAGGAAGCAATCAGGACATTATTGTGTGGTATATAAGAGACAGGAATGCTGCAGGTGATTCAGGAGAAGTGAGAACTGGAGTATAGAATAACCAGTAGCCCTACTTATAGTTTTTTTTTCAACTGCTTACACACAAAATCCTTACTTGTCACACAATTTCTGAAACCTGACACTCAAACAGCAGAACCACACACCAAATCTGCAAAACTGTACACTAATTCTCAGCCTTCGACTCAGTTTTCAATTTCATAAAACAAAACACACGATTCTCTAAGTAACACACAAAAATCTAACAGGAAGTATCTTGATTTCCTTTTTCAAACACAACCAGTTTCTGTCCAACTACACAAGGTTGATGTATTTCTTTTCTTTCGTACTGTGTAATACTGTATTCACAACCACAAATGCTTATAGTAAAAAAATAAATAGTTTGGTTTCAATCTTGTTTTCGTGTTTACTGTGAATTTTTCAACATCTTATCTTGTAAAGAAATGTACATAGGAGCTCATGAAAGAAGAGCTTTAGGTTTTGAATAACTGTGTATATGATATATCCAAAAACAGAATATTATGGCAAATGTGTTTGCATCGTAAGACAAATGTTTGCTTTTGAGATGTGTATGTGATATTTTGAATGCAGTGCTTCATTTTGCAAGAGATGTGAGGCATTTTGCATTTCTTAGATTTGTGTGTAAACTTTTGAAAAAAGAGGCAAAAAACTGCAATTACATTCACTTATAAAATGTATCATACCATATTATATGTGTTTATTGTAACTGTTTGTTATTTGTTATAGAAAGAGGCCATCTACAGATCCTACTTTCATAGGAGGCTAACGTGACAAGATTGTCATATTAAAAAAAAAATAGCATTACACTGTTTCTGAAAATTATTTTCCAGAGCTGGGTCGGTCATTACCGATACAGAACTCGCCTTCAACAATACGCTGTATATGTGCCATCACCTACTGAAATTGCCAGCTCAATACTGAGTGACACAGCAACTATCGATGCCCTGAACATAACTTCTAATTTGATCAAAGTTAATGGTACAGGTAGTTCTGAAATCACCTGAGAGAAAAAAAAATCTTGTTTTACATGTGTAATGCAAGTAGTCTTACAGAAATAAGGATGATACAAAATAAACCTACATACTATCAGCTGAACTGTTAGTTAATTGAACATGATACAGTGACATTTCTTTTGTTAGTGTTCTAATCTAAGCTTATCACCATTTTCTAATATCAGAATTTACTTTTGCTGAACCAACAACAACAACAACAACAGTGACCTCAACAGCCACAACAACTCTTACTGGAACAACCATGACTGCATCAGATACCACACTGTCTACTTCAGCCACTCCCTCTTCAACTGCTTTTCATAGTACAATGGTTAGTACAGGTGAAGTATCCAAAAATTCCAGCAACTTTAACACCAACAGGCTCTTCCACAGTCCCAACTAATTTTACTGGAATATCCACCTCTCGTACAATAGTCACTACAATAGCATCTCAAACCACATTGTCTACTTTATCTAGTCCCTTTTCAATTGTTAGTGCAACGGAAACATCCACAACATCAACAGGTTCTTCCACAGTCTCATCAACTCTTACTGAAATATCCACCACTAGTACAGCAATCACTACAACAGTGCCACCATCAACAGCTTCTACTTTGACTTCACCAGCCTTTGAAACTACAACTGTTAGTACAACCTCAGTATCACAACACCAACAACACAACAGGATCCTCTGTAGGAACAACAGCTATTTCTGGAATACCCACCAGTAGTACACCAATTACCACTACGACACCACAATCAACAGTCAGTTCCTCTTCACCAGCCTCTGAAAGTACAACTGTTAGTACAGTCGAAACATCCACAACACCAACAACTACAATAACACCAGGACCCTCAACAGCCATAGCAGATCTTGTTGGCACATCCACCACTACAGTTGCCACAACAGTACCACAAACATGCCTCATTATTATGTCTAAAATATTAAGGCTTTTCCTATAGATGCCTTAATAATATACCAACCAAGCATGAGAGTACAACTAGACACACTGTAACAAATTAAAAAAGGACCAATGTATTTTTTATGACGTGGTATATAGTATTTTCCATTGCTGAAGCTTGATAATGCATTGTTTCTCAAAAATATAATTCTTAAGGTAAAAATTGCATAGGCCTATAATAATTTCTTGAATTTCTTGTATTTTCTGTCCTGTGGGAGGGAGATTTCATCATGTATTTCCTAATTGTATGTCTTCAAATTGAAATGTTGTAAAAGTTTCTTTAGCTGTTTTAAGGACAACTACTGGCAATAGTACAGTCTAATATTGCAATATGTCATTTTATTATAATCAAATAAACATGGATTTATATGGTCCACATTTTTTGCTTTCATGAAAAAACTACACAAGTATTAAATATGGCTTCTTACTGTACACTGTTCAATGTTCAAATGCAATAGACTCAGTTTACTAAAATTTTAATATAATATTAGGCTTTCATAAAGCAATTTGGAGAGCTGTAAGCTGAAAAACTGGCATTTCTTGTGTATTGTTGATAAAAGTTGTAAATAATAATATGTCTGGGATGATTTCACTAGTAATTCGCTCTCATGGCCACATAAACAAGTTTCAATCTTTGTTTGAGGATTTTTGGCAGCTTTTCAAAGGGAATTGCAAGAATGAAGTTGTATGGGTGTGACATACACTATGTCAGGTTCCTGCCCTGACAGTATTGTCTGTCTTGTCTCTGTTCAATGTTTGTTTGTGTCTTGTGCCTGAGCACAAGGCTTTGTCTTTGTTGGTGTTGGCCACGTGCTCCTTTTGTCCCTCCTCCTTGTTTCCCCTTGTTTAGTCCTTGTCTTGTCCCCATTTCACTAATTGTGCTCACCTGATGCTCTGGTCTCTTTATATTGTGCTCATTTCCCTCATGTCTCTGCTGGTTTGTTGCATAAAATCTTTGTGTATGAGCATTTCTTGTCTTCAGGTCTTGTTAGATAGTGCTATATTTTGCTCTTTCTTGTTTGTTCTAGCTTTGTATTTCATTCCTTTTGGAATTAAATTAGTTTTTGTGTTTGGAATAGAATTAGTTTTCAGGTTTTCTTTGTTTTTATCAAGTTTTGCTCTAGTCTAGTTTCAGTCTTTATTACCTTCAATTCTGACACTCATGTAAATCGGAGGCTAGTTGTGATTGACAGCTAACAGCCTTACAGCTAACATCACAGAGGGTCTATATCTATTGTTGTAGCCATTTGTCTATAAGTTTGAAATGGAGTTTATTTATTATAAGTTATGTATTTTATTATTATTATTATTATTATTTAGTTAACTATCATTCACCTGTTGGGTTGTACGGATGTATATGTCACCGCGTATAAGGGCGGAGGGGGAAGTGACATGGAGAAAACAAATGTTTGGATTTGGGAATGGTGGTTACTAACAGTTTTTTGACCTCTTCTTTAATTTTGCTTGGATTTTCATTTGTTGGTATTATGAACTTAATTTAGAAATGCTTTTGAAACGCGAAACTTTTTGCTTTTAATAAACAAAATTCATTTTGAAATGAAAGACTGCGTTTGGAGTGGAGTGTGTGCAAAATAGGCTAATCGCTATACCTGAATCCAAGGAAAGGCCGACACATCTATGTTAAAAGGATTGTTCACCCAAAAAAAGGTCTACCGAAGAGTAGAACTAATGAAACTCAACTGACTTTCAAAATATCTTCCATATCTAGATCTCAGAATGTCATAGGGACTTGGAGGGTTGGCTCTTCTGACTTGTACCAGTATAAAAGTCTTGTCTATTGTTTCATTGTGAATGTTGTTTCATTGCTCAACAATAATCATTGTCATCTTGCTTGGTTGGTTGAGCATGTACATGTGTTTGGGGGTGGAACAAAACATGAAAGTTGAATTTGATCAAAAAGATTTTGAGACATTAAAAATGCTGATCATCAAGTTTGATATTCTTCCTGTGGTTTTTAAAAAAGACAGTACTTGTAATAATACCAGTGTACCAATTTGAATGTCCAAATACCAGCAAAACTAATGTTAAAGGTTTTGGATCCAAGGGGAAGAAAGCCAGAAGGGGAATAATGCTCTGAAAGTGATGTTATTAGTGGGAGGTACAGCTTGTTCCCATGCACTGGCTCAACAAACATCAACAAATACCAAACTTCTACATTGTTGGGTTACACAGCCTGAGATTTCTCTGCATTCCCCGAATCTTTGCACAAAATATATAGATGGTGAAAATTCTTTGCAATCCTGCATTGAGAAATGTTATTTTTTTAATTTTTTGTCAATTCTCTCATGAAATTTGACACAAAGTGATGAGCCAAGACCCATCTTTGTTTGCAAAGACTGAGCCTTTGGTGGATGCTCCTTTTATACATGGTACCCTCACCTGTCAATTCACCTGCTAATTGTAGACTGTTTCAAAACCGATATCAAAATAACTTTGATATTCTGTAATCTTTTTGCTTTAATTTTGCCTCTTTCACAACTTTTTTGGAGTGTGTTGCAGCTATCAAAATCCAAATTTGTTTATTTTTACAAAATACAATTAATTTGGTCATTGGAAATCTTTTCTTTTTACTTTTGTCCAGGCCCAATTCTACAGGGGTGCTAAGCACCCTCAAATGCAAGCAAGAGCACCCTCAGTTGATACTATATTGGCAAAACAGATTTAGCAAATGCTCCAGTGCATATTTGTGTTTGCTCTCTGGAGAATGTCAAATATATCTATTTACAACGTGTTTTGCAGTGGTGAGCAACATAGCCAATCTTGGACATAGTTGTTGGTCTTTTGAATGCAATGGCCAATCAGAGGCAATGGCCACCGCTCAATACACCAGAGTTTTTATTCAGTGCTGAGTTATGCAGGCTCACGAGACCTTAAGTAAGAGATTTATTGTGCATTATTGGCAGTGTCAATGATTGTTACAGAACTTCGTGAGATCATGATGAACAGACAAAGCAACAGCATTTTAGTGATTGTAAAGGGAGCGGTCTTTGCTCACTTTCGAGGTAGTTTATATAATCCATTGAATAATATCTTGTTTTTGATGCTACTAAGAGGACCGATGGCCAATTGCATGCTGCAAAGTTTTGGAAGTGACATATATAAATGCTGGATTCACTCTGCACAGGACAGAAATATGATGTTAAATTAGTAAAATGCAATAAAGCAATGTAAAGGCAGATTAATAGATAAATATTAGTTGCAAAATTCCAATTATTGGTAAAAGTGATGACTAGTAAGACCATTTTTAACAAGTGTGAAATAAATTCTTGCCTCTAAGAAAGGGTTGACCATCAATTGTCAGGTTTCCACAATTAGAAAGAGAAGAAAGGCAAGAGAAGTAAAACTTAATTATGGGAAACAGGAGGGGTGAATCTTAGTACTTGGTAAAGTACTATAAGAAACTATTCCTAAAGTCAAAAATAAATAAAAAAATGTGACGGCTCCAATTTAAAAAAAAAAATTTGTTTCCATAGCATGTCATCACAGCTTCTGCCAAGGGACATTCCATTGAGCTCATATGTTCATTTC
Source organism: Culter alburnus (assembly GCA_028476615.1). NCBI lineage: Eukaryota > Metazoa > Chordata > Actinopteri > Cypriniformes > Xenocyprididae > Culter > Culter alburnus. The sequence goes on along the minus strand of JAOTNS010000450.1, from coordinate 26,494 downwards.
AAAGAAGGAAACATTCGGGCCGTTATTGTATGGTATATAAGAGGCAGGAGTGCTGCAGGTGATTCAGGAGAAGTGGAAACTGAAGCACAAAATATTTAGTAGATCCACTTACAGCCACTGAGACAACAGCGGATTACCAACCAACGTGCTGAATATTATAATATCTGCTCAAGGATTGGTAAGGACATTTTATATCTCTAAAGATATTTGTAATAATTATTTTTATATTACAAATTATAGTTTAATTGCGAGAAATATCTCAACATTTAATTATCAAAGCATTATAATATTTAATGTGATGCCAACCATTTTATAATGTGGTAAAATGTATCAGTTTTGTCTTTGTCAGAAATGGCACTAGTGTTACTAAATAAAATTCAATTACGTTACAATAAGTAAATTAACTAAATTAATTACAAAATTTTGTATGAAATGTATCTTCAGAAAACTGCAGTTACTATGTTATTCTGTTCACAAAGTAATCTTTATAGTTTGTGTTCATACTGCTTTGTTTTTATATATTGTGAAGCAGTGGTGTGAAAACTGCAGTTATATAAATAAACTTCTACTTAATTATTTCATATATCTCGATATTGATTAGAAAAGCCATTATCTTTAGGATATCCAAATGCCAGCAGGGGCATTCGTTTGTTTTCTAAAACACTGATGTTAATATTAAATGGTCAAGATAGAAAAATAATGCAGCTTGGAAATGATAATCATTTGGAATTTGGTTTGAATTTTGTGATATCTAAGATATAAACAGAACAAATAAAGACTGTGCAAGGTCTGTCTAACTTTGTAACCATTTTAAATTAAAGCAAAAACATTAACTTCTTGTTTTTTTCCACACACACCTATTAACTTTTCAGTGAAATATTGCTTTCTTTACAGACTTTAATCTCCACCACATGACTCTTTCCAAGATGGACAGAAAAGCTTTGATCTTATTCATTTTGTTCGGTAGGTAATTTACAACAATTCTGAATAAATTGAGAACCATTTTTTTTTTTTTTTTTTAGTTTAAAAATAGACAACTAAACAAAAATAACGTCATCTAATAGATGTTGTGAAAGAATGTTAATTGCTGCTTATTTTTATTCAATGACTCACTCATAAAGACTTAACTTGTTTCATTACTGGATAAATCAGTGTTTTTGAACGAATCTCTGGAATAATGATTCAATGGCAAATACATTTTTTAACAGTCACTTGTCTTCACTTACTGAGGTAGCGATGTAATCAATTCAATCTTTCAATTCAAAGTGTCAGATTATATTTAAACGTGATTTAATGTTTTTTGATTGGTAACAAACACATCAGTTCCCTTTCATGGGAACATCGACGCTGCGTAGTCGCTTTGGGAACGCCTCTGCGTGTTTTGTCTTTAAGCACTCGTGAAATCGAACCAATAGTGTGACGGGACGTCAGTGCGGGTGACGTCACGGACCAGGAAACTATAAAGCACTCCTGAGAACAAAGAACGCCAGCTTCTGTGTCTTCAGCAGCGCTCTGTTTTATCGTGTGTCTTATTTGGTGTTGTCTGTCATTTACATATACAGAAACGATCTCTTTTGTTTGAAAACAAGAGTATCAGTATTACACAACATATATAGACTATAGCATCAGACCGTGTGCTTCTCCCTACCTTCATTACTTCATGGGTGGGGATACACACGAGCTCTGTGTTGTTTGTCTGGGAGTGGAGCATGCCCAGGCGGCCCTCGAGGGGGTTGTTTGCGAGCATTGTAATATAAAACCTCTCTACTCCCGCCGGGCGCTCTTTGAGGAAGGCGCCTCGGCTCGCGTTCTTCGTGGTCGGGTCCCGCATCTGCCGAGGCAGAGCGGCGGCTCAGATCATGGGCTTCGCAGATGAATTTGGCAGAGGGGTTAGAGACGGGCGCTGCCCTTTCTCTGCCCTTACCTGCCAGTTTCAGTGCCGTCTCCCAGGTGGAAGCACGCTCTGCGGTTTCTTCCCCCAGGTTGAGGCACCGGTACTTCACATGTCCAGCTCTGAGGAGGTGGATATTGTGATAATGATTTGAGGACTCGCCACCTCACACACATATCGTGTTTCAAAATCACACGTTTATTATTCTAACATCAAAAACAAATCGGTTGTGTTTGAAAGCCATGATTATTTTGTTTATCTGAAATATTCAGACCGTGAAATACTTGTCTGATTATTTTCTCGATTTAACTGAGAACTTAAATATCTTTTGTCAACTTTTTGTCAACTTACAAATATTGAAGATATATTTATATATATATATATATATATATATATATATATATATATATATAATCAGTGGCGTGCAGTGGTGTTCTGAAATGAGGAGGCACATTTTTTTTATGAATCAATGTAAATTCATGTGCATTACTCTTAAAGTTGACACATCTTCCTTGTTAAATGAACATTACTTTACAGTACATCAAAAAATGAAAAAAGAAACCAAATACAATTCTATTTTGTAATTTTACATTAACAATGTAATGTTCTATTTATCAAAACCAAGTCAATCTCATCAAGTTAGTGTTGTAAGCATTTCTACATTCATTCCAAAATAATAACTAAAGGCAATAATAATTTAAACAATATATTTTATTTGTTTATTGCAGTTTTTCTTTTTAATTGTCAACCTAGGATATTTTGGATCATCAGTCATGCTCTATTAACACCGTCTGTCACAGACACGAAGATGTATTTTTAATTTCACCAAGCTGATTGCACTAAAAACCCCTGCAGTCATGCTTTCAGTCCATTTCAAGTTTGATTTTGACGTGACATAAAGCGGTGATATCTAACTCTGATCTGTTTACTTACTTTTCACTTAGTCTTCCATTGACGCCATCATTTGTTCAGTCAAACTGACGCGCGGAACGCACACGTCAACAAGAGGCGGGATTTATCACGCAAACCAATCATATCCAATTATAACCAATTACATCCAATCATAGCGCGATGGAGACATTGCCTCCTCTCACGTGACTTTCCCCCATTCATTCTCAATTACCCCCCACAAAACCCACCGCACGCCGGGGGTCTGATGATTTTAAATGGTTTCCTATGAGAGGAAAGGGAGGCATGACTCCATAGACTGTAAAGCATGACTCCTCTGTGTAACTTTACCTGCGGGTGTCGCTGTTTGGCAGTGTTCCTTAAGAAATACGCGTGACTTGCGCTCTTTTTAATGTCATAATTTGTAATATTTGTGTTGTTTTATATGTAATATGGATTATTTTCTCATCCTATTTTTTTTGAGGAGGCACTGCCTCCCTTGCCTACTCGGAGGAAACGCCCCCTATATTATATATATATATATATATATATATATATATATAATGAAGAAAGTGAACAGCAGTTTGAGTCGCGTTCCTTCCAGTGCTATACTACAAAGCGAGTAGGGATGCACATGATGTGTTGTTTGCTGAGAGTGGAGCATGCACAGGGACGTGCACAGGGGGGTTGCTCAGGTTGCCCGGGCAACTGCCCATATGCCCTTCTTGACTCACGTTGCCCTTCCGAGGTGGAAAAAAATAAATAAAAAAAATCGTACAATGGATGCAGAATTTCACGTAGGCCTAGATTAAAAAAAAAAAATCGCAAAGCCTCATTCACTTCCATATTCGGGCACCCGTCTGAAAGTGAAAGTCAGTAGGGGAAGGGCCAACTCTGTTTACGTGGCTGCAGCGCTGCACGCAACCGGCACCTGAGCTGAGCCTGCATGAGCGGCACTAGAAGGAGGTTGTCGGGTGGGACGACTTAACGTTGTCGGAAAGGTGAGTAAGGTTATAATCGTTAACGAAAACGAACGAAAAAACGAAAACTAGGTGGGAAAAAACATCGTCGTTAACTGAAATAAAAATAAAAACGAGGCATTACAAAAAAACGATAACTAACCAAAACTGTAATGTGTGTTTGGCAAAACTAACTAAAATAAAATAAAATTATAGATTAAATGTCCTTAGTTTTCGTCTTTGTCAATGTCTTTCATAGAGCAAACGTTCAGCTGCATTTCATTTCCCTGCGTCTCTCACTCACGCGTCTCTCTCGCATACTCGCGCGCGCATAGCCCCTCCCCTCCGTGCACACCGCGCTTCCATGAGAACGAGTGTTGGAAGCAAGTTCGCGAAAGGTTGGTATCTCGTGAAAACCTTTACACAATCACACATTAAAAAGTGGTATAAAAATATTTTTAATTCTGAATATAATTTTGTCAGTGTGTTAATGTCGACCCGAGAAGCGATTGCTACTTTAGAAAGTTAACTAGACGCAAGTTTGAGGTAAAATGCACTTGGGTTGTCGATGTCAAAACACTATTTAAGCTGTTTGGTAGGGGAGTGCCCTTTTTTTTTAGGTCAGAGCAACTGCCCCTCAAAATTTCTGTGCACGTCCCTGAGCATGCACGTCAGTTTACAGCTGACAGTGTTCATTCATAAAAATGTCCCGAAGTGTAAAGAGTATGCACTAGCAGGAGTTTTGGCTGTTGGCTTTATTCTCGAGGGAATTCTTGAGGGAATAAAAGTCTAACGCAAGGCTCGCGTTTGCCGAGGCAGCGCGCAGATTAAGTCTGCAATAAAGAACATATGGCTCGGATCTCGCGTTTGCCGAGGCTGCGCATTTATCGTGCCCGTATATATATATATATATATATATATATATATATATATATAATATAATATGTTTATATGTATTTGGAGGGAACTGAGTAGACGGGAGTTCCCCCTCTCTGTCTTTCCCTATAATATCTTGCAAACTATTACGAGCTATAATTCTTTTTGTATTCTAATATATTCAGCCTGTCATTTTTGACTGTTGGTTTTTGGCTGCATTTAATTTGAGGATTAAATGAAATATTGAATACATTAAATTCTGAGGAATTTAAAAGAAAAGTGGCCGGTCTGCCAACCCTGCCACCTCGTGTGCTTCAGGGCGCAGCGGTTTCCAGTGATCCTCCAAGAAGAGGAGGGTCATAGAGTGGTCAGTTCAGTTGTTCCCTGCCAGTTCACCGTTTCAGGGCACTGGTCTGACCGTTCATTCAAAAAAAAAAAAAGTGTCGCCACCCGTGCTCCCCCGCAGAAAGCTTGGGGACCGGGACAGGCAACACAGCTGAAGTCTTTGTGGGGTAAGACAGATCTGCGGACTGTTATTATCACCAAGAAGGCTTCGAAAAGGTCCTGACGCCAGTGGCATGGGACATTCGAGGGTAGCCCCCTTCCGAAGAGGGTTCTTTACCACACTATATGGTATCCGCCCCTCCTTGGTGCCCTCAGGGGGCCGTTCTGCCAACCCTGCCACCTCGTGTGCTTCAGGGCACAGCGGTCTCCACTGACCCTCTGAGGAGGGCCGGTCGACATTTGATTCGGTTGTTCCCTGCCGGTTCGCCGCTTCAGGGCGCCGAGTCAAATGCTCAAAAAAAAAAAAAAAAAAAACACCAGAGGCCAGTCTTGAGAGACTGGTTCCCTTAGTAAATTTCTGGTAGAATGGAAACTTCTTCCAAGTATTTCTCAATGGGTACTGCTCACAATAGAAAAGGGTTACAGAATTCGGGTCTCGCCCGCCCCAATTTAACAGGGTCTTCCCTATAGTGGTGGACCCCTTGCAGTCTCTGGTATTGGAACACATAGTTCTGACGCTCTTGCAAAAAGTAGCTATAGAAGGGGTGCAGAAGTTGACCTATTTGCTTCGAAAGAACATCTCTTTGCCCACTGTGGTGCTCTCTGACTAATCCACCCCTCTGGGGTTGGATGCCATGGTGCAGACGTGGCCGAGGTTACGTCTGTACACACTTTTTCCCCGATCGCTCTGTTCCCAGGAGTTCTGGAGAGGGTTTGCCTAGAGAGGGTCTATCTCATACTGATAGCCCCGTTCCGGCCAACCCGAGTTTGATTTACAGACCTAGTGTCTCTTCTAGACGGCTTCCCCATGGAGATCCCCATCAGACAGAACTTTCTGTCTCAAGCGGGCGGCATGATAATTTACCCCCGCCTGGAGTTGTGGAAACTCTGAGCCTGGCCTCTGAGGGGGCTAGGCTCATAGAATCTGGTCTCCCAACTGAGGTTGTCAAGACCATACTCCACTCCAGAGCTCCTTCCACGAGAAAGCTATACAGACAAATAAATGGAAGTTGTTTTCTACTTGCTGTAGACAACGTCAGCTGGACCTGTTCCACTCTTCTATCAGTCTTGTGCTGCAATTTCACCAAGTATAAAACTTGGATGGTTTATCTCCTTCTACCTTGAAGATTTATATAGTGGCTATTTCCACTTATCATGCTTTGTTGGGGGACTCTTCTGTGGAAGAGACTCCCTATTTATACGCTTTCTCTGTGGTACTCTGTGCATACAAAACTCCGGTCTGGGACTGGGCTATTGTGTTGGAAGGGTTAGCTGAGGCTCCCTTTGAACCATTAGAGGAGGTGTCTGGAAGATTCCTCTCTCTTAAAGCTGTCCACCTGTTGGCAATTTCATCTCTCAAAAGAATTAGAGATCTTCAAGCACTTTCTGTTGCTCCCTCATGTTTGGAATTTGCGCCTGGTATGTTCAGGGCTTTCCTTCATCCTAGACCTGGTTATAAATCCAAGGTCCCCACCAACGTCCCAGGACTGATTGTACTGCAGGCCTTTTGTCCTCCTCCTTTGATTAATCCGGATCAGGAAGAATGAGCAAGTGGGTGGTCGAGGCCATTTCTCTTGCCTATGAGTCATACGGGCAGCTTTCACCTTTGGCTGTCCGGGCACACTCTTCTAGGGGTATGGCTGCCTCAAAGGCTTTGATCTCGGGGGTTCCCATTAACGAGATATGTGATGTGGCTGGGTGATCATCTCAGCATACCTTCATTAGGTTGTATAACCTTGATTTGGGCTCCACTCCAGGGTCCTCGGTATTCTCGTCGTAAGATAACAGACAGGCACTTGGTCTTATGGCCTAGTTGGGATAGCGTTCCCAAAGCGACTACGCAGCGTCAATGTTCCCATGAAAGGGAACGTCTCGGGTTACGTTGTAACCCTGGTTCCCTGAATAAGGGAACGAGATGCTGCGTAGCTTAGCCATACTCCCTGCACGCCTGTGAGCGTCTGCTTCATCCATATCAGAAGCTGGCGTTCTTTGTTCTCAGGAGTGCTTTATAGTTTCCTGGTCCGTGACGTCACCCGCACTGACGTCCCGTCACACTATTGGTTCGATTTCACGAGTGCTTCAAGACAAAACACGCAGAGGCGTTCCCAAAGCGACTACGCAGCGTCTCGTTCCCTTATTCAGGGAACCAGGGTTACAGACGTAACCCGAGACGTTTTTACTACATCATGAAAAATTTTGGGGTGGGGGGGATGTAGTGTCTTAAAGTGATGATACACGGGGCAACTTTTTGAGCAATCTTGCAGGGCAGTGTTGCTTGGGCACTTTCCCATTGAGAATGGGCAACAAATTTCTATCTGGTACTTTAGATCGAAATTTGTTGCCCATTCTCAATGGGAACGTGCCCAAGCGATATCGCTTTGTCACTTATTTTTTCTATCCCTCTTTTTCAAAAAAAATTTCTCACTTCTAAAACATTTTTTTCTCTCCTAACAATTTTCTCTCTCTTCAAATTATTTTGTCACTATGGAGCCCCTAAAGGGACATGGTGAAAAAAAAAAAAAATCCAAAATTATTTGGTAATGCTTTTGCATTCTCTTGCAAATGTTTTGAGTTCCCCGGATAAATTTTGCATTTGGTCACAAAAAACAAAAGTTTTGTGAGCAAAACTCTCTCTCTCATTTTTTCTTTTTTTTTGGAGAGAGAAAAAATGTTTAAAGAGTAAAAAAACTTTAGAAGAGAGAGAAAGTTATTAAAGAAAGAGAAATATTTTGGAAGAGGCAAAAAGTGAGGGTGAGATAAAAATAAAACTTTTAAGACACAAATTTTTCCCCACCTTAAATTTATTTTTTTCACGCTGCAGTTTAGGGCTTCCGTAGCTGTTATATCCAAACTAAAACTTTTATCCCAATACTCCTTTTATTGTTACAAAAATAATGATACTGTGTTGTTGAAAAGACTGTGGTTGCTTGAGAAGCTGTTTCAGACATACAGAACAACTGCTCTCTTTGGGTCAGCAGCAGCGCCAACGCAGATTTGAATGTTTGTTGTGATTGTACTTGTCAAAGATTCACATAGTCGAATTGTTGTAATTTAGGAATAAGATTGTGTGGGTGTTTGAACTGAGATTGCAATCTTCTAATGATTAATCATGCAGCGTTAACATCTATAAAAACAAAATAATTCTGTGATAAGCCTATATGTAAAATATATAATTGTTTTAGCAACCACAGGAATTGCAGCAACTCAAACAACGAGCGCAACATCATTACCTTCAACTACAGCTTCTACACCTTCTACAGAATCTACAGCATCTACAGGTTCTACAGAATCTACAGCATCTACAGCTTCTATGGCATCTACAGCTTCTGCAGTTTCTACAGCCTCTACACCTTCTACAGCTTCAATAGCATCTACACCTTCTACAGAATCTACAGCATCTACAGCTTCTACGGCATCTACAGCTTCTATGGCATCTACAACCTCTACACTTACAGAATCTACAGCTTCTACAGCATCTACACCTTCTGTCTACTACACTTCTACAGCTTCAACAGCTTCTACAGTTTCTACAGCGTCTACAGCTTCTACACCTTCTACAGCTTCAATAGCATCTACACCTTCTACAGCATCTACACCTTCACGCATAACAGCATCTACACTTCTAAAGCATATACAGTTCTACGGCATCTACGCTTCTAGGCATACAACTCTACACTTACAGAATCTACAGCTTCAGCATCAACTTCTAACTACCGCACCTTCTATCACCTTCTACAGCTCTACAGCTTCTCACCTTCTACATAAACAGCTTCTACAGTTTTACGCTCTAAAGCTTACAGCTTATACTTAAACCTCTACTACAGCTTCAACAGCTTCTACAGTACAGTTCTACACGCTTCTACAGGATCTACAGATTCTACGGCTTCTACAGCTTCAACAGCTTCTACAGTTTCTACAGCTTCTACACCTTCTACAGATTCACAGCTTCTACAGCATCTAAACTCTCTACAGCTTCTACCGCTTCTACAGCTTCTACACATCTTCTACAGAGTCTACGTCTTCTACAGCTTCAACAGCTTCACGTTTCTACAGCTTCTACACTTCTACAGTTTCTACCGCTTCTACAGCACAACTTCACAGGTACTACAGTTCTACAGCTTCTAAGCTTCTACCGCCTCTACAGGATCTACAGATTCTACGCTTCTACAGCATCTACACCACAGCATCTACACCTTCTACAGCATCTACAGCTTCTACACCTTCTACAGCTTCAATAGCATCTACACCTTCTACAGAATCTACACCTACCTTCTACAGCATCTACACCTTCTAGCATCTACAGCTACAGCATCGACAGCTTCTACAGCTTACAGCATCTACACCTACAGCTTCTACAGCTTCTACAGCTTCACACAGCTTTCTACAGTTTCTACAGCGGGCTACAGCTTACCTTCTACAGTCCTCTACACCTTCTACTTACAAATAGCATCTACACCTTCTACAGCATCTACAGCATCTACAGCATTACATTTCGGCTTACATAGCTCAACCTCAGCAGGCATCAACCTTACACTTTTACACATTCTTCTACTTCTACAGCATCGGTGTTCTTACAGCTACAGCTTCTCACCTTATACAGCTTTACACCTTCTGCAGTCTACTACTTTTGTCTACAGTTCTACAGCTCTCACAGGTTCTACAGTTTTCTCTAGCTTCATCAGGATCTACAGATATCTACGGTTTCTACAGCATCTACACCAACAGCATCTACACTTTCTACAGCATCTACACTTCTACACCTTTCTTCACAGCTTCAATAGCTCTACACCTCTACAGCATTACACCTCTACAGCATCTACATCTTCTACGGCATCTACAGCCTCTACAGATTCTATGGTTTCTACAGCATCTACACCAACAGCATCTACACCTTCTACAGCATCTACAGCTTCTCATTCTACAGCTTCAGAGCACTACACCTTCTACAGCATCTACAGCTTCTACGGCATCTATACCTTCTACAGAATACAGTCGACAGCATCTACAGCATCTACGGTTTCTACAGAATCTACAACCTTCTACACGCTCAACAGGCATCTAACGCATCTACAAGTTTCTACAGCTTTCAACAGCTTCTACACCTTCTACTGCATCTACAGCATAAACTGTCACACCTTTTACAGCATCTACAGCTTCTAACTTCTACAGCTTCAATAGCATATAACCTCTACAGCATCTACACCTTCTACAGCTTCAACAGCTCTACAGGTCACCTTCTACAGGCAACAGCATCTACACCTCTACCGCATCTACACTTCTACTCTACAGCTTCTACAGCTTCTACAGCTTCTACGCATCAACTGCATCTACAGCTTCTACAGCATCTACAGCTTCAACAGCATCTACAGCTTCTACAGCGTCTACACCTTCTACAGCATCTACAGCTTCTACACCTTCTACAGCTTCTACAGCATCTACACCTTCTACAGCATCTACACCTTCTACAGCATCTACAGCTTCTTACAGCTTTACAGCTTCAACAAGCATCTACAGCTTCACAGCATCTACACCTTCTACTGCATCTACAGCATCACTGATTCAGCTTCTACCAGCATTACAGCTTCAACAGTTTCCACAGCTTCTACAGATCAAACCTTCTACCATCCAGCTTCAACCTTCTACCTACACACTTCTACGCGCATACCCCTTCAAACACACATCTTAGCATTCTACCAGCTCTACAGCTTCTACAGCGTCTACAGCATCTACAGCTCTACCGCATCTTCACCTTCTACAGCATTACACGCTTCTACCAGCAACACTCCGCAAAAATACCTGAAGTAAAACTGATCTGGAGTTTCGCTCTTCTGACACATTTGTAAGTGCACTCAGCGATCCAAACACAGTGGAGTTCAAGAATAGGGCAAAGTCTGTCAAGGATCAGGTGAGTTCAAATCTATTTACTTTATTAGAGCACACTATGATACACTGTTAGACCTTGCCAGGCTATTTTACACTAATATATATATATATATATATAATAATTTACAGTTATTACTGTAATCTACAGCATGTTACTGTAAAAGATACCATGCACTAAATTAAAACTGCACTAAATTAGCAAAAACCGACTGCCTTAAATTGTCCCACTGCCATTTAAATATTGCCAAACTAATATTTATTATATGCTAATAATGTCAGCATATTATTATTATGAACTTATTTCATTAGAGTTCACTAAAAACATTTTAAATAAATAAACTTTCAGTGCATTAGCAACTACACAGTCACCATCTGTTAAATAAAACAACAGGCAGCATATCATCAATGTTTCTTGATCTTCTCCTGAACTTAAGTACAGGCTCTACTCTTCAGCACAATGGTGACTCACAAAACTCAATTTTACAGTAAACTACTGGCAACAGTGTTGCCAGTATATAACAGTTTTTTTTAACTTATAGTTTATTACTGTTAAAATACATTTTGTGGGTGTGTCTTTTTATCTTATACCATTAACACTTTCAAAAACACAGGAACAACCTCTAGTGTCCACACTACAAAGAGTAAAAGTAATGTTGATGCTGTGTTGCAGTGAGATAATTAAGTTAATATGTAAAAGATGATTGAGCATTAATGATGAACACCTGCTGTTAACAAGCAGAATCACTGAAAAGAGGAACAAGAACAAAAAAAAAAACACAAGAACAACAACTGTCTTCCAGCCATTACACATTATTACACTTATTACTGACCAGTTTAACTTTAGTTTAAATGTTGATGTTATATCGAAAATGTTTGGTTTGATGTCACCATAGAAAAGATTAGTGTTTGCTTTAGTTGAGCTCTTGACCCTTGACTTTTTATACATCAGTTTTTGTTTCTCTGTTATAGCAAAAACAAATGTGAAGAAAAAAATCATTGAGTGCTGATAGTTATGTGTTGATGAAGATATAACCATCACATAGTCTCTTGATTCTTTGAACTCATACTGTATAATCCCTTGTGTTACATTATCTCCACTATGAAGCTACAGCAATAACTCCAACAACAATTGGTTAAAAAGTTTTTTTTTTTTTAAACACATGCACAAAAAACAGCTGCAGCATTATTTAGACAGAGATATCAAAAATCAGCACATCAATCTCAACAATGATGGCAAAAAAAGTACCATTCAGCTGCATAATTTATTCAAGCTGCAGCATCCAGCATGCATTGCGACATTAAACTTTTGAATGTCACCATTGTTGAGATTCATATTCTGATTGTTGATGTTTCTGCTGTCCAAATTATGCAGGACCTCAAAATTTTTTATGTACTATATGACTTCTAAATAACTGATTACTAAAAACATTGTTGGCTCTTACATGTTGAATTACAGACATAGTCCAATCAATAAATGTAATATACCTGTTAAATCCAATACTAGACACAAAAAGAGATCAGAGAATTAGACAAGTCCAAGATGATTACAGAATCATCACAAAAGCCAAAAAACCTGATCAACTTCATGTTGGCTTTTTTCATGCCATAACAAAAGTGTTTTATAAACCCTCAGTTACAGCAACCAGAGAAAGCTATTGTTATAGAGTCAAAAGCCCAACTAAAGCAGACACTGGTCACCACGATGGTGACTGCAACCTTCAATAATTTTTTTTACTTTCAATTAAACATCAACATCCAAATCTGTTAATTCTCAACAAGAACATTTATGAAAGAAATAATGTCAAACAGGTTTGTAAACTGGTTTCACACTTAGTGTGGCTGAAGTCAGTTGTAGTTCTTGTGTTTCTGCTCGTCTCTTCTCTTTTTTCTGGTCTTGTTTCTCTGTCCTTCAGTGATTCTGCTCATCAGGTGTTCATCAGTGTCTGAATTCACTCACTTCTTTTAATTAACTTTGTCAAATGTAATATATTAGTGAACTAATGTAGGGAATAGTGAATGAGGGTATAGGGCGTGATTTAGAACACAGCCTCTGAGTGTTGACTTTGAGCAATGTTAACTCACAGTATATTCCTGTAGGCTATTTTCTCGCAAATGACAAATATTACCCAGAATGCATTGTTTTCTACAGTATATTACTGTTTTAATGGAAATTTGGAATTTGGCCGTTTTTTACAGCAAGGTTTAACGGTACTGATGATACTTTTCTTGATTTTTAAACCCATAGTTAACAGAAGAGACAATTATGTAACTAGCAATAATATATTTACCATACTCTATTGTAACTGATGTCTGTAATTGTTTCTGTTCCAGCTTGAAGGAGTTTACAAAAAGAAATATTTGAACTTCCTTAGAATGATTGTCATAGGATTCAGGTAAATACAGCATATTGGAATGCTGCTTATTTTATGTGGTGAGTGTGTGTGTGTGTGTGTGTGTGTGTGTGTGTGTGTGTGTGTGTGTGTCTGTGTCTGTCTGTGTGTGAGCGAGAGAGAGAGGCTGAATTTTTAAACCGTACATAATCATTTTTTATATATTTATAACATTTCTATATTCCAGCCAAGGGTCAGTTATCACAAAAACAGAAATGTTCTTCAGCTCCAGTCAATCTGTCCCATCCGGTCAAGAGGTTGCACAAACCCTCTCGACAGCAATTGCATCAGGAGATGTCAAAGATCTGAACATAATTCCTGATTCAGTTTTAGTCAATGGTTCAGGTAAACTCTATTACTCCATAAATTTATAGTCTGCAATAACTTTACTATCATGGAATATGACACACAAAACATTTTTTCATTGCTCTAACATTTTAGTATTTATCTATAACTGTTTACTTTATATATGATTGCAAAAAAATGTTGAGATCTAATATGGAGATTCAACTAATTTGCATATCTTTTATTACAGTTCCAACTACAACTACCGCTCCTTCAAGTGGAAAAGATTGAATCCAGTGCTTCAAGCAACATGCCTCATTATTATGTCAAAAATATTAAGGCTTTTCCTATAGATCCTTTAACCGTACATCAACCAATCATGAGAGTACAACTGGACATGCTGTAACAAATTAAACAAAGAGCAAATTTATTTTTAATTACATGGAATTTTATTACATTTAGTTCAATTGTAGCATACTCTCAGATATTATAGGTAAATATATAGATAAGCTTGATAATGCATTTTTGTTCATTAAATTGCATTTAATGATTGCTTGAATTTCATGTATTTTGATGCTGTCTCTGAGAGGGATAAGTGGGTCCTTTTACTCATGTATTTCCTAATGCATTTTAAAATTTAAATGTTGTAAAAAAAATTTCTTTAGCTCTTTGGTTATACTTATTTTGTCTATACATTCTAACATTGCAATATGTCATATTTAATTCAAATCAGATAAAATTTTAACTTTTTTGCTTTCATGAAAAGATGGCTTCTTACTGTACACTGTTCAATATTCAAATTCAAATAGGCTCAGTTATTCTATTTTAGGTTAACGTTACTGTGCTGTAAGTAGACATACATAAGCAATCAGTTTGGAGAGCTGGAAACTGGTATTTTTTCATATTGTTGATAAGAGCTGCCATTAACAATAACGTCTTGGATGGCACAGGTGTGCACTTTCATGCAAACACATGCTCAAATATTTTGGCAGCTAATCAGGCCACAGAGGGAATGCCAAACAAGTTGTATGGGTGTAAGGATGAGGCATACATAAAAAACCCCACCTCAGCTACACCCAAATGTTAAAATCACAAGTGAATAATCTTTATAGAATTACTCTAAATACCACTCCTGTGAATCTAAGACTAGTTAGATTTTATGTGACTGACAGCTAACAGCCTTACAGCTAATATAACAGGGGGTCTGTGTCTATGTTAAAGGGATAGTTCACCCCCCAAAAAAATCAAAATTCTGTCATTATTTACATCTTCATTTGTGACGTGAATTGAATTGTCATCATTAATGCTGGATTTTTTACAGAGGTGTAAAGTCCAGGGGTCAGAAAGTAAAAATCCTGCCATATTTTTATTCCACCCACTGAAGCAGGGTTTGTTTTAGTTGGGCTCTTGACCCTTGATTTTTAATGTTATACTGTGTTTGGGCTGTTGTAACTGAGTTATAACAACCAGACCAGCAAAGAGAATTTTCACATAATCATTGTTTGATCTGATTCACTGAACTCATTTAGAGCCCAATCTCTGAGTTAGATTCACATTATTGATTACAGCAGAAAATCAGCTACTCCAATATAATCAAAAGGATTTCTCAAAAGTTGTACATATATATATGGGAGAGAGGGAGGGAGAGAGGGAGGGGGAGGGAGAGAGAGAGAGAGAGAGAGAGAGAGAGAGAGAACACAGCCTCTGAGTGTCGACTTTGAGCAATGTTAACTCACAGTATATTCCTGTAGGCTATTTTCTCGAAAATGACAAATATTGAATATTGAACAATGAATACATTGTTTTCTACAGTATATTTCTGTTTTAATGGAAAATGGAATTTGGTCGTATTTTTACAGCAAGATTTAACAGTGAATAAAAATAGTTTTCTTATTTGCCCTTTCAGTTTTTCATGATTCCAAGTCCAACTGCATTGTGCAAGTTTGACAGCAGTCAGTGCTTTTGTTCCCTGAATATCTCGGGGTTTGTCATTTAATTTAAAATCTTATCTGTAGTCATCCTGTTTGGTGTCACTGTAAAAAAACATCCTAATTTTATGGAAAATAACTGTGATTTTTTTATGGTCATTTTCTTTTATTTAAACTTACAACTCTGTAAAATTACAAACAACATATGTAAATTAACAACTCGGCTGTTATTTTAAGTATTAGGCTGACATTAATGAAAAATTATAGTAATTCACATATTTTTTACAGAAAATATACTGGTATTTTATACAGAATTTTTTCTGTTTTCTTAAATTACAAACAAATGTATGTGAAATTACAAAAAATAATCAGTAATTAAACAGTAAAAAAACAGTTAAATGATAAAACGGTCAAATGAATGGCAGCCAAGAACCCTTGTAAAATTAAAGTAAAATATCCTACTTTAAATAAAGTGCAAAAAACTTTAACAGAAATTCTCTTTAAATGTTAAAAAACACTGTTATTTTACAGGTATTTCCTGATTTGATTCAAATGACTGACAACAGCAGAAGATTACACTAACAGATCTCTCAAGATCTCAGCATCTTCACTTATACAGTCCAGACTTTATTTCATTTATACAAAACGTCTTATTGAGAATCAACAGAGGTTAGATATTGATGTCTACTGAAAAAACCTTCCCCGACTGGAGCTGTCCCCGGAAATATCCCCGTTTTATATCTCGTTCAAAATAATCCGCAAATACATTGCAAAAAAGGCCGGCCAGCATAGAGGTTTCTTAATAGTGTTGTCAAAATATATATTTTTCTGAACATATCTCTCTATAAAAAATATGTTAAACAGTTCAGTACCGCTTTTCTACAGTAGTAGTACATGTACACCGGCAGCGAGTTCACTCACACCGCAGTTGAACACAGCCACGCCTCCTGTCACTCACTCAGCGCAGCGGCAGGCCTCCAGGCTATCTCTCGGTCCGGTTGAAGGGTTTTTGTTATGATATAGCAACTGATATGACAACTTTAGCACATGTGTCAGCTAAACATTCATTCAGTGTTTCCCATTAATGACCCTGTGCGCCGCCACCGTTTCATAATGGACCGAAAATTTAAAACATAAATGGTCTCTACGTTGTATTTTGCCAACGAACTAAAATCGAAACCGTCATATGGCTTTGTGCCTTTATAAAACTGCAAAATACAACTGCAAAATGCGCACTTTGCTCACGCGATCAGCTGGCGATTTGGTGATCAAAATTAAAGCTCAAGGATTTATCTTAGAAATTGGCTACAAACTACTATTTTAATTTCCCTATACGTTGTGTAAAGTAGCCTAATTAAAAAAAAATAATAATTATGCCCCGGACCCCCTAAAGCAGGTATACCGAACATTTTACAAATTCCAGTGGGAAATAATGTAGGCCTACATTTATGAAACTAGCCTACTCAAGAATATCACAACAAAGCTCCTTTCATGTCAGTAAAGCTGTTAACAGAAAATTAAAATGTCATTGGACAAAAGTTGCAATTTCGTACAGTATAAACAGCTTGTGAAAATGAAAATATTAAATTCAATAATAAATGTTGCAAATATTATTTGTGTTATTTATCTCATATTTTGTAATGTGATTTTTCAAAATAGTGTAATAGTTTAATAGTTTTTTGTAGTTAGGCCTACTGGCTGGTTTTTGGTGAATTGTATTAAAACCAGACCAAAAAATCCTAATAATAAAATTAAATCATAATATTATTTATGTAAAATGTGGAACCCACAACAATTAAAAAAAAAATCAAAAAATGTACTGTCCCCGTTTTTTAATTAATAGATAATAACAAATGAGATTTTGGTGGTATTTTGACCACTCAAATAGGAAATGTCCCCGGTTTCCATTTCAGAAATCTGGTCACCTTACTTTAGTTATAGGCTCTTGACCCCTGACTTTTTCATGTTAGTTTTTCTCTGACTGCTTTAACTGTGTTAGTAGAAAATGCAGGAAAACTCTGATTAGATGTTTTTGGCTTTTTATTGATGATATAGTTGTCATTAGCTGTGCTATAGTATATTAGCTGTTAATTTTATATGTTTCTCTGTGAATTGTTGGATTTACTTAATAAAGGAAGTGTCAAGTGGTTCCATGCAACTATCCTACTGGTTAAAAATAATTTCAGTTAAAGTTTTTTATGATTTATTTTTTTTTTACATTGTGGTCAAGTTGAAGTGTGGAACGAAACAGGAAAGTTGAAATTGATTGAAATATTTTTTAGAGCCTGAAAATACAAATATCCTGATTATCGGGTTTGATATTCTTCTTATTGTACTAATTTGATTTTCCTGAAGGGAATAGCCTACCGGTTTGGCAAGGAAAACCAATTGTGTTGAAATGTCTGAATCCAGGAATGGGAAAAAAAAGTCAGAAAGTAGAAATTTAATCTGATATTCTTTATTGTGGGATTTCAATAAAGTTCTGCATTGCCACTGTAATAGATATTCATGAATTACTGCACACTGGCTGCTATAGATGAAATAAAATTACATTTTGCTGGTGAACGATCAATTCATCCGCTGTCATCCAAAATCCATTGATTATTTGAATGTGGATTTTATTCCTACACTCACAGAAAATAAAGTACATAATTGTACCTTTAGGGGTACAATGGCTTGTCACTGGGGCTGTACCCTCAAGGGTACAGTTTTTGTACCCTTGGCATAGGGTACAAATTTGTACCCTTGTGATTTGTACCTTAAGAGACCAGTTTTGTACATGTGGTGACAATTTTGTACTTTTATTTAACAGTACAAAAATTGACCCTTCAAAAAGGGTACAAAATTGGCAAAATTTTTCTTTTCTCCCAGTGTGTTTAAGATTTGAATTCAAAATGCCTGATCTGTTGCATGAAAGTACTGTTGTTAAAATAACTTAATAATGAATGAACAACCACTTTCAGTTGATGGGATTAGATTTTATTATTTATGGTGTAAACCTATCACCAGACTGCTCTTATCTGATGTCTTATTTGTATAATGTTTTGTTGTAAATACAGTTACAAGTGTTTAACATAATCTTAACATAGAGACCAAGAGCAACTGCCCAACTAAAGGAAGCACTGATCGCCATAATGGTAACCAAATATTTTCAATCAAACCTCTGTCAATTCTCAAAAAGATCTTAACTGTTAATTACTATAATAATATCAAAATCTGTAGAAATACATTAGGGGTCAATCACCTTCAGAGTCAGTCACATGCTCTGTTTAATCTACTTAACATTTGTCTACTTGTTTTAGACTTATCATGCATGCGGTTATTTTAATTAACACTCTCAGAAAATAAAGTACATAATTGTACCTTTAGGGGTACAATGGCTTGTCACTGGGGCTGTACCCTCAAGGGTACACATTTGTACCCTTGTGATTTGTACCTTAAGAGACCAGTTTTGTACCTTTTGTGACAATTTTGTACCTTTATTTAACAAAAATTTTTCAAAATTGGCTTTGACAGCGTACAATCGGTTGACTATAATGTAATATATATATTTTACACACACACACACACACACGCTGAATTAAAATCAGAATTTATTAAATCCTTTTCATTTTCACATTTTACAACATTTAATTTGAAACACATTTTTAAACATTCCATATGAATCCATCTTGCCGGGTGTTAAAAATGAACACTGAAGCGGTGTTAAAGTTAATGAGATAATTGATTGATGATTGAGTGATGATTGACAATTATTGGAGACACCTGATGTTAATAAGCAGAATCGCTGAAGAAACACAAGAGAAAAAAGAGAGAGACCACAACTACAACTGACTTCCAGCCATTAACATTATTACACTTTATTATTAACCAGTTTGATTTTATTTCTGTCATACATCAACAAAATACTGAGAATTAACAGATGTTTAGATGTTAATGTTTTAATGAACGTTTAGTTTGAAGTCACCATGATGGTGAAAAGCATTTCCTTTAGTTGGGCTCTCTCTATTTATTAATATTCATTTATCTGGCTGCTCCAACTTTGTGTTTGTAGAGCACATTTTGTATGGGCCAAGAAACTATGATCTGAGCTGTGTTTCTCTAAAGTGCTGCGAGACAAAGTTGATCAATTTAGGTTTACGATGCTTTGGGAAGCACAGTCATAACGGTTGTGTTTTCTCATTGTGAAATGGTCAGATTCATTGGTGACATCCAGTATTAACTGCTGATATAGATGTTATATTATTTCCTTATAGTAAGTCACCGCTTCAGATCCAGCAGAGCTTTTATAATCTGAAGGGGTATTTTTGAAACACACGCAGACATGAAGAATCGCATATGACCCTCAACAGTGGTGACAATCAAACAAAGCGCTTCATGTTGCAGTGCATGGAGCCACCAATCAAAACTCATCCATAGCTCCCCATGCATTGCTGCATGAATAATTATGCAGCTGAATTGTCCTGTAATTTTCATAGATTGTTCATGTTTGCTTTTATTTTTCTGTTGTTTTGTTGTGACAGTAGCTTGTTTTGTGATGTTCAGAGTTGATCTGTTTGTCAGTATTTTGTATTTATTTATCGTCACCATTCTTGAGAATCATATGCTGATTCTTGATGTCTGTGTGTTTTAAACACTAAGCGTCAGTGCATAATGTATTATTCTTAAAAAAAATAAATAAATAAAACTGTTGTTGGATCTCAAGCTGTAAAATCACAGGACTACAATCATTAATACTAAAGCTACACATCAAACCACAGTCAGAGATTAGACTCTAAATGACATCAGGCCATCTCATGATGATTATTTCATCATCAAATTTTATTGTGACCAGATCCTATTTCCTCTGACCATAACAAATGTGCTTTACAAACACAAAGTTGGCGCAGCCAGAGAAAAACTAATAATAAAAGGTAAAGAGTCAAGCTCAACTAAAGCAAACGCTGACCTCTTTCATGGTGACTTGAAATGAACACATTCATAAACATTAATTAACACCTTTTTTCTCTCTTTCCTTCAGTGCTTATTAACATCAGTTCTGTCATGACAACTCTCGGAGTGTTTGGTATGGTAATGGATATGACAATGTAGATATTTTTGGTTTTGGCGGAATAGATCTGCTACGCTGCTGCTGCTTAATTGCTGCTGCTGCTGTTGATTATTGCTGCTGCTGCTGCAGAGCAAGTATGGGACTTGCTACTGCCAATACATACACGACCCGCTGCTGTGAGCAAGTAAGACATGCTGCTGCTGTACGATATAGCGTACATGAATAACCGTAGCAGATCTATACAGGTGGAGCTGGGGAAGGTGGAGGTTTCTGAAGCACGCTGCGCTACTAAGCAATGCTAACTCATGTATTTAAAGATTAAGCACGCAGCTCATTGGCTACTAAAACAGGAGGAACCAATCATCTGTGACCTATAGATATTGATGTGATAATTAGCAGGTGTGTTAAAGGACCTATTAGCCTGCGCCATCTGTTTCATGCCAGAACTTTGTATGTGTCACCACTAATTGTCAATCACCACTCAATCATCAATCAATTATCTCATTAACTTTAACACTGCTTCAGTGTTACTTTTTAACACCCGGCAAGATGCACAGCCTCTGCTAAGCCTTTTTTTTTTTTTTTGTAAAAGTTGTCGTTTAAAGATTTTAATGATATATCATTAAAATCTTTAAAACAACTTTATATATCATTAAAATCTTTAATGATATACATAATTTATATATCATTTATATATCATTAAAATCTTTAAACAACAACTTTTACAAAAAAAAAAAAAAAAAAAGGCTTAGCAAGGCTGTCTCTTGATATTGTACCTTAACCTTTAAAAAACGGTACATATATGTACCTTTTAAAGCCTGGGAACATATATGTACCTTTTTGACCCTCAAAAAGGTACAAACATGTACCTTGAGGTCCAATAATAAGCCCTATGGTACGTTAGTGTAGATTGTACCTTGAGGGACAGAAATGGACTCCTACTGTACCCTTATTTCTGACAGTGTACATTTTGTCATTTTAAATATCAATCTTATTATATTATTATTATTATTATTATTTACATTCTCACTTGCATAGATTTATGAAAACATTATACAACATCACTTTTAAGTTCCAGCAGGTGTTCCATTCCAACAAGCATCACAGAAAGTTTTGGGTGTTCACCTGTACATGCACCACACCCAAGGATTCATGTGTTAGGCTTGACTGTAATGAGAAGAATGACAACTACTTCTCTTGACTTGATAAGAAAAGATTGCACTTAAAATAAAATTACTGTAGGCTACTTTTTACCAGGGGTGCGGAAAGATAAGAAACAATATCGAGTCTATAAAACACGTCAACTCCGAAGCACAACACGCCTGAGTACACTTGTTTAAACAGCATACACACCGGGACATTTGACTGCACGTCACATTTTTGACATTATTGATAGCCTTCTGCTTGCAATCGTAATGCAACACGCCGGGCTACAGGACATAAATTATGCCTTTAAATAAAAGGGTTACTGAGCTGTTTACACTGGCATATACAATAAAAATGAACACAAAAAAACTGCCTACCACACAACACCGAAGGTGGACTTGCACTCCGGAGTAGCGAACAAATTCTTTTTTCTTATTTTTTCTTTCTTTCTTAATTTTTTGGTTTTCCTATTACCACCAAATGACACATTTCAAGAAGATTCTTTCAAAATGAAGCTTTGATTATGTATAAATCTAATATTGCGAACCTGTAAACTCACCGAATTTTTCAGAAACCTTTAGCCCAATAATGATTTTAATAAAAACACAGGCCTGTAGTCACAATTGCAAACAAATTAGGTGAACATTAGGATTACTGAATAAGAAAAGGGCAAATTAAACCATAGTGAGTTCCAATGTCAGAAGGTCAACCGATTTTTTTTTTTTTTTTTTTTTTTTCCAGGCTATTTTTATCTTTACGAGAACGTTTTTCTCTAAACCATATAAAAGTCATTTTGTGCCATTGACATTTTATGTCAAATATTCTTTTAAAGCAGTTAATTATAGTTGTCCGTTTGAATAACTTATTATAAGTCTAGAATAGATTTTTTAATATGGCTACATTAATTTTTACAAAAAAAGAGCAATTTGGAAAAAAAATTCCTCCAGGAAATTTAGAATGTCCGCTTTTCCCCCTGATACCCGCTGAATTTTTATAGTGAACATAGCCTACATGCGATATTTATCAAATGGAATACAACTATGTAAGGAAAAAAATCAGTGTATATTTTTATAGTAGGCTATAAACCATAGGAAATATACGATATCACTATACGAGTTTAAGTGCTGAGCACTGGGACATTGGCGATTCATTGAGAAATAACTGAGAGAAAACATTCTGAGAAACGTCAAGGAAGCCAGTGAACTATGTGTCATAATGTGAGGAATGCTTAGGTAAACCTGCTGTCTTTTGTTTTGGGCTGTTTTGATCTCACATGTGTAGTAATCGTGATTAGTTGACGTATGATCCTTAAAAAGAACGTTCTGCACAATCATCTTTATTGTCGCAATCTGCCCTATTCATGAAACTGTTTTTGATGTTATTGTTGTTGTTTTTAATAGTGTAAACTTGTGTAACTTCATTTTCCGTTTTTCCAAATATTCATGCAGTAATATCGACAAATTCAGATTTTTTCTTTTTTTTTCTTAAACCAAATTGTGTATACAAGTGTTTTGTCTGAAATTGGTCTGTCCCGCGAATTTCGGATAGATTTAAAATAATTATTGATATAAATAATGAAAACAGTGATATAACCATGATATGTGAATTACATATATTATAGTCCTAAACAATATGGCTTTGTCAAGTTATTTAACAGTTTCTATAAATAAGCATGGCTATAATTCATTGTTGCGCAGTCCAGACATTTTATACAGCCACTATAAGATATTAGAAAAACGTCACGATGTCTGCAAGGGACATTCCAAATAGCTTATCTGTGCATATCAGTGAAGCAATAAAGCACAATCAGGACGTCACTGAGTCCTATTTAAGAAGAAGCGCCATAAGTGGAGAAGTTAAAAACTGGAGTACCCACTTAAAGACACTTTGGCAGCTGCGGATTATTAATCTAGGTGTTCATCATAAAAATATCTGCCCAAGGATTGGTAAGGATATTTATTTCACAAAAATATAATTATATTCATATTATAAAGTATAGTTTGTATTGCTGGAAATATCGCAAAACATACATAACAATTAAAGCATTACTATGTTAATGGAAAATTAAATGTAATATGATAAAATGTTACAGTTGTCATGCTGTGTGGTCTGTGAATTCCACAAAACTAGAAGACTTTCTGAACATATGTGGTTGTTTGATAGATCTCTCAAAATTTGATAAATGGTAGCCAAATTTGTCTACTACAAATATAACTTACTTTGACATATACTACACAATCACAGATTATGTGAGTTAATTTCAAACACAAAGATTTTCATTGAGACAACCTACTCCACTACTGGGGATAGATGTAACAATAAGAGCTAATTTGCTGAAATAAGATCTACACAATCTAAATTATTCAAGAACATTACTGAAGAAAAAAAAAAAGAATATATGTTTGAATAAAGTGAACATTTAAACTGACAAAACATTGTATTGTACTACTTTTATTACTTTAAATTTAACACAAACAATTGCAGTGTGTGTTTTGTGTGTCATACTGTATTCCTGTCACATAAGGGTTCAAGTCACTAGCTATGTTGCCATCCACTTATTTTTATGTGAATTTTGAGACATTTTTTGGGACATTTTGGGATCACATAAAAAAAAAAAAAGCTGGATGAAAATGCCAAGTTTGTTTTTGTGAATTGTGAGGACGTTCCATGCGTAATGGTTTTTATACTGTACAAACTGTATTTTCTATTGCCCTACACCTAAACCTACCCATCACAGAAAACTGTGCACATTTTTACTTTCTCAAAAAAACTCATTCTGTATGATTTAGCCTTTTGAAAAATGGGGACATATGATATTGATGACATCACCACAGCTCTTTTCTGACTTGTCAAACTGGCAGTGTTACAACTGACCCTGTGTTACAACACTCCCCGGTCTCCCCCTAAGCAATGTTTTAAAAAGGAAACTTTAAAAGTAATAGTAAGTAGTAATAAGTACTAATTTAAGTAAAATAAATTAATGTATAATGCAATCAATAAAAATGAAATTGCAGTCTTATATGAGTATACTATTTATTTTTGGAATCTGATTAGGTAATCCAGATCATATATAATCAGTTGCTACCCAGTACTGTATGTACATATTTATGTGTGTGTGTGTGTGTGTGTGTATATATATATAAACTTTGTGCATATTGCTTGCTTTGCAGACTTTTATTATCACCGCTGTACTCTTCACAGAATGGAGAAAAAGCTTTGATTATCATCTGCATTTTTATTGGTAGGTAAAAAATCATACCTGTAAAAAAACATAATATTTCTTCGATTTGCTTGAACATAAAATATACTGTTATATGAAAAAAAAAAAAAAACTAACAAAACACTAACTTTTTGTTTTCTCTAGCAACAATACAAAATGCAACAACTCAGGCCACAACAGATTCAACATCATCACCATCATCTGTTAGTACAGCTGACACATCTACAACGTCATCAGCAGACACAACTCTTGCTGAAACATCCACCAGTACTGTAATTACCACAACACCACCACAAACAACAGCTGAATCCTCCACAACACTACAGCTACAACAGAGAGCCCTCAACACAACAGCTCTTGCTGGAACATCCACCACAGCAGGAGAAACCACAACAGCACCACAAACTAGTGTTACAACAGCTGAATCCTCCACAACACTTTTAACAACATCAGTGTCCTCAGCGACCACTACAGTTCCTGCTGAACATCCACCACTACAGCAGGA
This sequence comes from Culter alburnus, assembly GCA_028476615.1. NCBI lineage: Eukaryota > Metazoa > Chordata > Actinopteri > Cypriniformes > Xenocyprididae > Culter > Culter alburnus. The sequence continues at coordinate 969 of JAOTNS010000450.1, read as the reverse complement.
GAAACCACAACAACATCACAAACTAGTGTTACGACAGCTGAATCCTCCACGACACCTACAACATCAGTGTCCTCAGCGACCACTACAGTTCCTGCTGAAACATCTACCACTACAGCAGGAGAAACCACAACAGCACCACAATCTAGCGTTACAACAGCTGAATCCTCCACAACACCTAAACAACAGCTCCTCAGCGACCACTACAGTTCCTGCTGAAACATCACCACTACGCAGGAAACCACAACAACACCACAACTAGCGTTACAACAGCTGAATCCTCCACAACACCTACACAGCAGTGTCCCTCAGCGACCACTACATTTCCTGCTGAAACATCCACCACTACAGCAGGAGAACCACAACAACATCACAAACTAGCGTTACAACAGCTGAATCCCTCCACACCCCACAACACACAGTGTCCTCAGCGACCACTACAGTTCCTGCTGAAACATCCACCACTACAGCAGGAGAAACCCAACAACACCACAAACTAGCGTTACAACAGCTGAATCCTCCACAACACCTACAACACAGCAGTGTCCTCAGCGACCACTACAGTTCCTGCTGAAACATCCACCACTACAGCAGAGAAACCACAACAACACCACAAACTAATTACAACAGCTGAATCCTCCACACACCTACAACAACAGCAGTGTCCTCAGCGACCACTACAGTTCCTGCTGAAACATCCACCACTACAGCAGGAGAAACCACAACACCACCAAACTAGTTACAACAGCTGAATCCTCCCACACACCTACAACACACAGTGTCCTCAGCGACCACTACAGTTCCTGCTGAAACTCCACCACTACAGCAGAGAACCACAACACACCAAACTACGTTACAACAGCTGAATCCTCCACAACACCCACAACACGCAGTGTCCTCAGCGACCACTACAGTTCCTGCTGAAACATCACCCTACAGCAGGAGAAACCACAACAACACCACAAACTTCAT